>JARLTB010000013.1:0-70000 GCA_030141615.1 Unio pictorum
TATGTATGTATGTATGTATGTATGTATGTATGTATGTATGTATGTATGTATGTATGTATGTATGTATGTATGTATGTATGTATGTATGTATGTATGTATGTATGTATGTATGTATGTATGTATGTATGTATGTATGTATGTATGTATGTATGTATGTATGTATGTATGTATGTATGTATGTATGTATGTATGTATGTATGTATGTATGTATGTATGTATGTATGTATGTATGTATGTATGTATGTATGTATGTATGTATGTATGTATGTATGTATGTATGTATGTATGTATGTATGTATGTATGTATGTATGTATGTATGTATGTATGTATGTATGTATGTATGTATGTATGTATGTATGTATGTATGTATGTATGTATGTATGTATGTATGTATGTACGTATGTATGTATGTACGTATGTATGTATGTATGTATGTATGTACGTACGTACGTATGTATGTATGTATGTATGTACGTATGTACGTATGTATGTATGTATGTATGTATGTATGTATGTATGTATGTATGTATGTGAGTATGTATGTATGTATGTATGTATGTATGTATGTATGTATGTATGTATGTATGTATGTATGTAAGTATGTATGTATGTAAGTATGTATGTATGTATGTATGTATGTATGTATGTATGTATGTATGTATGTATGTATGTATGTATGTATGTATGTATGTATGTATGTATGTATGTATGTATGTATGTATGTATGTATGTATGTATGTATGTATGTATGTATGTATGTATGTATGTATGTATGAATGTATGTATGTATTTATGTATGTACGTATGTATGTATGTATGTGAGTATGTATGTATGTATGTATGTATGTATGTATGTATGTATGTATGTATGTATGTATGTATGTATGTATGTATGTATGTATGTATGTATGTATGTATGTATGTATGTATGTATGTATGTATGTATGTATGTATGTATGTATGTATGTATGTATGTATGTAAGTATGTATGTATGTATGTATGTATGTATGTATGTATGTATGTATGTATGTATGTATGTATGTATGTATGTATGTATGTATGTATGTATATATATATATATATATATACATATATATATATATATATATATATATATATATATATATATATATACATATATACATATATATATATATATATATATATATATATATATATATATATATATATATATTCACGATTGGGAATTTGAGAAAATGGACTAGATAGTCTTAATGTGCCAATCGACCTTTACCAGGCTTTTTGTCTTGAGTAACAATATAAATGTATAAACAAGGCGCAGAACTCACACGACAAATACAAAAACAACAACAAGGTAAAGAAAGATTATTGGCCTGTTGATAGTGGGTTTGCTGGGCCAGCAACGAGGAGAGTGAATGATTACATGTAATATAAAAGCCGCCCTGTATTCAAAGGTGGTTTAAATGTCAAGTTACAAAGCAAATAAAAACACGTCTGATCACGTGAAAATGTAAAATCAAACATGTCGTCGCCAAAACAACCAAACAAGGACTTATATCATTATTTTTCTTCTGTATCATGATTTTCTGATAATATGCACATTTCAGTCTAAGTTGTCGTTTTCGAGGTGAAATAGTGTTTCTTCTGAAAATAAACTTTGTAAATTCTAATATTAGAAAGGGTTCAGCTACGATGTTAATGTGATAATTGTCTTCACATTATCAAGCACTGCGTTTGGCATTCAACTCTGATGGTTTTTTACATAATTGTTTCTAGATTTCCACGTGTGGAAAACAATAAAATCAAACTTTATTATAGGCCTGCTATTTGGAATATAGTCAAGACGATTGCATTTTGTGGCTTATGTAGCGTTTAGATGCTCTGAGATGTTGCCATCGTACAATCAATTAAGGATATAATTGAAACTCTAACGGTTATTTCTCAGAGGTCACAAAATCGACTAGAAACAGACTGGAAAAGTATCTATATATTATATTGGCTATTTGGTAACCGTTTTAGGTGTAGGTATATGAATGACACGATACAAATTTAAAAGAAAAAAAACAATTGTGGATTGGTGTGTGATTTTGTTTATATTATAAACCGATATATTTCAATATAAAGACTCGCCCTTCGCCATATCGCAAGAACGAAAACAAAAGTTAAAACGTTCTGATGAACGTTTGAAGTCATTATTTAATTTGATGCATTCTGACACAACGATGCCCATACTTCGATTTTCAAATAAGATAAGATAGCCATTATGCTATTGATTTTGATTATTTTAATGATATATACATGATGTTCCATCATAGGACCAAACGAACATGCATATATTAATTTAGCAAATGTTCCTTACACTCTAAGACATGTCAATGTGCAGCTTGAAGTGTAAAACAATCCATTATTGTCTAGATAAGTCTCGTTTCAAACTGAAAACAAATCGCTCTGTACAATATATGAATACAATTTGTCAGTTAAATGCATTTCATCTAATGACCGCTAGTGTGAAGAAAGACAAGGCAAAGACCATATAACGTTGATGAATTGCCAAGAACACAACGAACGGAACGATAAACTCTGTACTCATTGTGACGACTATGATAAGAAACCAAACAGAAAAACATCCCAAATAACAACAAGATGTTTGATTCTGACTGTGCCCCAGATTCCTTTATGTAGAATATAAAAAATACAAGTAATATCTAGAGCATTTATTAATGGAAACGTGTTGCTTGGTAACACATTATACAGATGGGAAACGTATCATATTTAGGAAGAAATTGAAACCTTTATTTTCGGTACGAGCAGGTGTGTGCTATCACTTATCAGAGACACCTGAGCTATGATAACAGCAAAATGTTTCCATGTCTTTTCTTGCGTTCCATCGTTGTGATACACTTATGAGAATGAGGAGAACATAGGAATACTAATTGATCATTGGGTGCCGATGAAAAAACGTCATACAACGTGCTCAGAGAGATTACTGTTTAATCAGAGCAGATTAAAAATACATATTTACACTAATTATCACATCATAGGTACAGTGTTGTTATCGTATGTGAATTTGATATTTTATGATATGGCAACATGTTACATTTTGCTACATGCGATTTTGATTGCTATGAAAAAAGCCAAGAGAATTATTGTGCAGTATTCACTTTACTGATTAAAAGATATCGTGGATAAACTGGTTTAATCCCGCCTTATGGAATTTCGTATTTTCAATTATTATTTTGGTGCCAATTTTTCAAATCCATTCACGAAAGGGAATTTGAGAAAATGGACTCGATTTTCTAAATATGGCCTATCTACCTTTACAAAGGTTTTTATGTCTTGTATAACAATGTAAATTTATAAACATGGCGTAACACTCCCAAGAAAAGAGCATCATCAACAAGGTAAACTAAGGCAATTGTCCTTTGGATAGTGAGTTTGCTCGGTCAGCGTCGAGGGGAGTGGTGAAATATCTGCAACATAAAAGCCGCCCCGTATTCAAGCGTGGTTTAAATGTTAAGATACAAAGTAAGATACAAAGAAAATGGCATTCAACTATGAGGTTTTGTCTATATGTTTCTACATTACCTTGCACTGTACATTGCTTCTTCATCAGACATGAAATAGACTACTGTTTTGTAATTGAATGTATCCTGAACTGCGTTTGGCTTTGAAAAGCTTCTAGTACGATGTAACTATTGATTAGAACAAACATAAGGCGTAAGTTTGCTTTCGAACACGTGGTTTATTAACCTGTAAGACACTATAAACATAATTAAGTCTACATAACGTAGAAATAATGCTTTTTTCAATATCATGATAATTGATTATCTTCATAATTCAATATATGAAATATGTAACTATATACTGTCCTTACCAGAGACAAAATATTGATGGTCGATGGGTCATCTGTACGTTGTCTTCTTGGTGATATATTATCTAAATAAGGTAGTTCTACCGCACATCGTCTGTATGTTTCAATAACCGTACTTTGTATGTTCAATTGTACGCTCTTTTTAAAACTTTACATTGTCCGAGTCGAGCAGTCTTTTCCCAAATGTATTAATAAGGATAACACATGTATCTAAAAGACGCATTAGGAACTACTTTATAAAATGCACGCTCATTTGAATGCAGGCGTTAGCTATTGGTTAAGTAGATGTGTTTGTGGATGAACTAACCAAGCTGTTTTGTACATTTGAGAATAGAGACAATACCACTATCAATGTGAATAAGTTAATGAGTCTCAAATGAAACTTTGAAATATGCAAACTAATGATCGCAAAACTTAAAATGTCAACAATAAAAGTTATCGGCAGAAGCTGAAAATACCATTATGAACATTAAACAGACAGTTTGGAGAATTTTTCGTAAACGATTTGCAAATATAAATAGCTATGACTATGATCAGTTGATACAATATCTGTAAATGCAGCACATAAATCACACGGACGCCAAAAGTATTCGCATATATGTAAGAAACGTTTTAATTTATTAGTCATTCAAAAACAAGTCGTAAACAACGCGATAGAGAAAAAAGTAGGTAATCTATAGTTTCAGACTCATTAAGCTAATACACTACCAAAATGGACTGGTTCAGGACTAAAGTTCGGGTACGGTAGCTATGTCAAAGCTAAGACACATCTGGAGAGATAAGCATATTTGCCTGAAAAGTAAAACCAGACTATGAAGAGCATTTGTCATCTCAATCTTTCTGTATGCTTGTGAGGCCTGGATCATGACAGTCGAATTACAACCAAGAAACCAGGCACTTGCAATTAGATGTTATTGAACCATCCTTCGTATCTCTTATATTAACCATATCACAAATGAAGAAGTGCGTAACACCATCAGGCACAAAGTAAACTACTATGAAGACATCATCAACAGTGACAAAAGGAAAACGCTAAAATGGTATGGATATGTCACTAGAGCCAACAGTATATGCACAACAGTACTGCAGTTCAGAATCCAAGGTGGGAGTAGGAAAGGTATAGAGAGAGAGAAACAAGTGGAGTGACAACATCAGAGAATGGACTAGAAATAGGTTTGCAGAGACACGGGCATTGGCGCATAATAGAGGCAAGTGGAGGAAACTGGTCAGATGTTCAGCATCACAGTGCCTCAACGACTACATTAGGTGAAGAGGCTGATGATGATGATGATGATGATGATGATGATGATGATGATGATGATGATGACGAAGATGATATTATAATTCAATATTAATGTATTATCATTAATTGTTGCTATTGTTAATACATATTTAAAACTGAAATTACTTAGCATCATTGTGTCATTTGTTGCTACTGCTAGCTAGACATTACATATTTTCTTATTGTCTGTCTACCCCACGTAAACGCAACTTTGAGAATTATTCCTTAATATTCATTTTGATTTCGAATCTACCTTCTTTGCGACTACAAAGAAGTAATGGTACATTCAAGAGACACATTATAACAAACGTGTATTTAAAGCCTAAATTAGCCCAATAAAAATATACCAAGCATACACGCGTATTAACGATAATGAATGATTGTGAAACAGAGCAGCAGACAGGGTGTAATTTACAAAAGTTGTTAAAACAACTGTTCCTTGTATTCTATCAATGCGACACTCGTTTTAGCAAAATAACAGCTACACAATTGTGATCACTTTTAAGGCAGTTATTCAGAGACGGGGCTGCAAACAATTAATCATATATTTTATCCAGGCCTATCTGATATCGTGCTCCAGGGTCAGATACATCATTGTGGGGTTGCCTGAGCACCTCTAAAGAAATGTTTCAATTTATTATAGTCGTTATCGGAGTACCAGGTTTGCCAGATATTTATGAGGGTATGAGTATCAACTCCGTTAAATACCGTGAATATGTTGCACTTATCTCTTATCACTTTCGGTACTTGTGTGTATCGTTGAGTGATATATATTACGTCGGTGTTGTTGTGTCTGCCTCGGGAAAATATCCTCGCTGGATTTTTATATTTATCTATCATTACATCGTCGTATACGACCAGGTTGTTCTCAGTCAATGTCTTACACGGATGGTGCTTCGTCGATATCTTTGATAAACTCAATGATGCTTTCCCCGGTGACCTGTGAGACTCTCTCGTTATAATTCTTTAACACCTGATCAAAATATTGGTCATCTAAACCTGACAAAATATTTTGTTAACCCATAGCAGCAGAGGGGTTGATGGCGTCTCTGAGGAACGAATCTACGCCGATAGTCTCGTCGTCAGTAGACACATTGATTTCATGTAATAAGTATCCCATTCCCGTTATAACTGTACCAATAGCCATCATAGAAGCTTCCAATTCATAAATTAAGGTCGATAAAAAAAGAATTATTGAAGTGATCTCATAATCCCATTTTTGGTTGTTTTGAGACCCCTAATTTGACAAATAGGGCTCTAAAATCGTTAAGGCTCCATTTTGCAGAAGGAGACTTAAAATGCTTTGCTTAAAATCCAACCCAATTAGAGACATCTGATCCACCCTCTATGCTACTACATGTCATTTTGATTGCTATGAAATAAGCCAAGGGAATTATAGTGCAGTATTCACTTGATTGATTAGATGATATCGTGAAGAAACTTATTAAATCGCGCCTTCTGGAATTTTGTTTTTAAAATTAATATTTTGGTGTCAATATTTCCAATCCATTCACGATAGGGAATTCAAGAAAATGGACTCGATTTTCTAAATATGGTCAATCCAACTTTACAAAGATTTTTATGTATTGAATAACACTATAAATTTATAAACATGGCGTAACACTCCCAAGACAAGAACATTAACAACAAGGAAAACTAAGGCAATTGTCCTTTTTTGGATAGTGGGTTTACTCGGCCAGCGTCGATGAGAGTGACGGAATATCTGCAACATAAAAGCCGACCCGTATTTAAGCGTGGTTTAAATTTTAAGATACAAAGTAAGATACAAAGAAAATGCAACTCTGAGTTTTTGCATAATTGTTTCTACATTATCTTGCGCTGTACATTGCTTCATCAGACATGAAATAGACTACTGTTATGTAATTGAATGTATCCTTAACAGCGTTTGGCTTTGAAAAGCTCCTAGAACAATGTAACTATTAACATAATTAAGTCTACATAACATAGAAATAAACCTTTTTTCAATATCTTGAAAATTGATTTTCTTCCCGATTTAATGTATGTAATATGTAACTATATACTGTCCTTACCAGAGACAAAACGTTGATGGTCGATGGGTCATCTGTACGTTGTCTTCTTGGTGATATATTATCTAAATAAGGTAGTTCTACCTCACAACGTCTCTATGTTTCAATAATCGCACTTTCTATGTTCCATTATAGGCTCTTTTTTTAAAACTTTACATTGTCCGAATCAAGCAGTGTTTTCCCAAATGTATTAATAAGGATAACACATGTGTCTCAGATGTGCATTAGGAACGCTCATTTTAATGCAGGCTTTAGTTATTGGTTGAGTAGATTTGTTTGATGATTACCTAACCAAGCTGTTTCGTACATTTGAGAGTAGAGACAATACCGCTATCAATGTGGATAATATAATGAGTCTTAAATGAAACTTTGAAAAATGCAAACTAATGATCGCAAAATTCAAATTGTCAATAATAAAAGCTAGAGGCAGAAAATAAAAATACTATTATGAACATTAAACAGGCAGTTTGGAAAAATATTTGTAAACGATTTGCAAATATAAATGGCTATGACTAAAATCAGATTACTAAATATCTGTATAAGCAGCACACAAATCACACTGACGCCAAAAGTAATCGGAGATATATAAGAAACGTTTAAATTTATTAGTCATTCAAACAAAAAGTCGTAAACAAGCAATAGAGAAATAAGTAGGTAATCTATAGCTTATGACACAATAAGCCAACATACTACCAAAATGGACTGGTTCAGGACAACAGTTGGGATACGTCAAGGATATATTCTGTCACAAAGAAAAGCAGCTATGTCAAAGGTAAGACACATCTGGAGAGACAAGCATATTTGTCTCAAAACTAAAATCAGACTATTAAGAACACTTGTCATCTCAATCTTTCTGTATGCTTGTGAGGACTGGACCTTGACAGCGAAATTGAAACCAAGAATACAGGCACTTGCAATTAGATGTTATTGAACCATCCTTCGTATCTCGTTCATTAACCACATCACAAATGATGAAGTGCGTAACACAATCAGACATAAAGTAGGCTATTATGAAGACTTCATCACTACTGTGAAAAAAAGAAAGCTAAAATGGTATGGAATTGTCACTAGCTCCAACAATCTATCCACAACAGTATTGCAGTTCAGTGTCCAAGGTTACAGTAGGACAGGTAGCGAGAGAAACAAGTGGAGTGACAAAATCAGAGAATGGATCAGAAATTAATTTTGCAGAGACAAGGGCATTGGCACATGATAGAGGCAATTGGAGGGAACTGGTCAGATGTTCAGCATCACAGTGCGTCAATGACTACATTAGGTCAAGAAACTGATGATGATGATGATGATGATGATGATGATGATGATGATGATGATGATGATGATGATGACGAAGATAATATTATAATTTAATATAAATGTATTATCATTTATTGTTGCTGTTGTTAATAAATATTTAAAACTGAAATCGCTCATCATCATTGTGTCTTCTGTTGCTAACGCAAGCTAGACATTACATCTTTTCTTATTGTCTGTCTATCCCACGTAAACGCAAATATGATAATAATTCCTTATTCTTCATTTTAATTTCGAATCTACCATCACTGCAGTTACAAATGAGTAATGGTGCATACAAGAGACACAATATAACAAACGTGTATTTAAAGCCTAAATTAGCTGAATAAAAATGGACCTAGCATACACGGGTATTAACGATAATGAATGATTGTGAATCTGGAAAAGAGTCAATAGTCTTCGCAAATGGAAATATTTCTCCATAATTTATGAAATCGTTGTTACTTAATTAAAGCATTACCATAACAATTTTTTTATGGAGCAGCAGGCAGGGTGAATCATAAAAAATTTCAGCGACCTTTATTTTGTTAAAATAACTGTTCCTTGTAATTCTATCAATGCAACCCTCGTTTTAGCAAAATAACAGCTTCAAAATTGTGGTCACTTTTAAGGTTTTTCATTCAGAGACAGGGCTGCGAACAATTAACCATATATTGTATCCAGTCCTATCCGATATCGTGTCACCGGTGTAAAGATAAATTGATTGTTACAAATCCTTTTAGGATTCCCTGAGCACCACAAAATAATTTTTTTAATTTATTATAGTTGTAATCGGAGTACCAGGTTTGCCAAATATTTATGAGGGTATGAGTATTAACTCCGTTTAATACCGTTAATATGTTGCAATGATCTCTTATCACTTTCGGTACTTGTGTGTATCGTTGAGTGATATATATCATGTCGGTGTTTTTGTGTCTGCCTCGGGAAAATATCCTCGCTGGATTTGTTTGTTTATCTGGCATGACATCGTCGTATACGACCAGGTTGTTCATGTATCTGTTAATGTCTTACACGGATGGTGCTTCGTCGATATCTGTGATAAACACAATGATGCTTTTCCAGGTAATCCCCGAGACTCTCTCGTTATAATCCTTTAACACCTGATAACAATGATGGTCATCTACACTCAGTGCAACTAAATAAAATTTCTCCAATTTCATCCATTTCATAATCAAGTTAAGTAACAGCTGTGTTGTACCGCTCCCCGACGGTCCGATAATTTTCATTTTGACTGAATTAGGTACCATTGGATGATGTTTGATACATCCTCGTCGCTTCAACGCTGAAAAATCAGTAACTTTCATTAAATTTAACTTAATTGTATTATGAGTGTATATTATGTGAAATTTAAAGCTAACACATCGACAATTAATCCGGTTCCACCACGGCAGCAAATAGATGAACAGCAATCACTCGCAAATGTGCGCGGTGTTGTATTAAAACAAATCAGATTTCTTTTAAGAAAAGGTGATAACACGGCTACGTTAGGAAAACTCCCAGGAGTGCCAAGGGCCAAGCATCCAGGAGAAAAAAACCTTCCCGGTTATAGTTATTTAGATTTTTTTAAAAAAAAAATGGTGATATCGCGGCTACGTTAGCAAAACTACCAGGAGTGCCAAGGGCGCAGCATCCAGGAGAAAAAACATCCCGTTACTACATGGGTAAATCAGCCATCGATAAACTCGTCAGTGCGGCTACTGTTACAAATATTAGAGAGGCATATTGATTTTCCCGACAGGCTATATGTCAAATTTATCTACGTCGCCCAACGCAGATTCAATATGCGTCCTCTGATGTTAATATCCAAAATGAAGTGTATCAGGCTGATATAATATTAAATTAAAAATTAAAAAACGTACTTACAAATATGCGTTAACCGTCGTTGACGACGCGAGTAGATACAAAGCAACTGTACCGTTATCAACAAAAACATCTTCGAAAGTTGCCTCTGCGTTCAAACATTTATCGTCGAGGTCCTCCACGATGGCCAAATATTCTTCAGGTTGATCATGGTAAAGAAATTCAAGGGGAGGTTTCATCAATGATGAAGCAACATAACACTAAAATAGGACGAGGACTTACTGCAATTCATCGTCATCAAACAATTGTTGAGTGGTTTAACAGAACTCTCGCGGAAAAAAATATTGCATTATCAGTACGCGAAGGAATTGATCGATAATAAACGATCTCACGAATGGGTCAAACAGTTACCAGAAGTGGTTACAGCGATAAACAATGAAGTCACCAGGACCTTAAGTATGAAATCAGCCATCGCGATAAGAAAAAAATATAACAATCAAAAATTTTCAAAAAAAGGATTTCTAATTACAGATTTTACCAAGCAATGTCAAAGTGAGGTATTTCTACGATCCCGATGAACTTGAAGTGGCAAAAGAAGATCAACTGATCCGATATGGAGCGTTACCGCGCATAAAATATTTTCCACAATAACATCTAACAATAGATCAGCAAGTTTCAAACTTGATCCAACTGCACCACGACTAAGTTTTCCCTTCAACAGGTTATCCCAGATGATACTCAATTAACACCAACTAATCAAAATTAATGCAATGATTTCGACCACATTCAAGAGAGGTCAATGTTATACAGTCCTAGGCCATGACCGCGGATATAATCTTCTCTATACATGGTAATTTGTTTAGGAGATTTTCATGACCGCGTCATGATACAATTACAACTTGCACAATGGTTATTGTGTTTTTGTTTTAACGCTAAAATAAATTCAACATCGAGATCAAATTCTCTATTTTTTTTTTGTCTTTCTGCTTATCACCTCCTATTTTTTTTCTGATCGCGGTATCATCAGTTACATCAACTTTATTTTTTTATCGTCGTTGATATAAACTCGCCGAAGATGATTTATTCTTTGTACTCGGGATACTGCGGGATATACTAGATTTCATCACTCGATGAAGTCATCGACGATCCATACAATAGTATCTGATGGTTTCCATGTGTTCCAGAAATCATTAGTTGGGGTTTCAAGGATCGTATTTCGTGCTATCTCGCTTTGTATGCTATTTGGTTGAAATCTTATCGGGGTTTTCAAAGCGGTTAACTCTGCATCGAGTGATTGATGATCTGTATTGATTTCTTAGTAGTAATCAACGATGTTTTCCAACCGAATTTTCGGAGATAATCCGCTAAATGGCGGAGGTTTAACGTGATCGCCGCACATTATCACAACAGTGCTTTTCGTTAAAAACCAATCCAGAAATGATCTTAGCAGAGTTAATGATACTGTATCGATTTCAATTTAGATTGATATATAATGTTGCATTTGTTTGAAAAATGTACAATAATGATAATCTTGAGTGATCTATAATGTTCCATTATGTTCTAAATGTAAAATAATGATAATTTAGAGTAATGTATAATGTTCTTTTATGTTTGAAATGTAAAATTAGGAACATTTTGATTAATATCTAAGGTTCCATTATTTTGGAAATGTACAATAATGATAATGTAGCCGTCTTGAAAGCAGCTTGAGTAGCCCCTTCTTAATGTGCCCAACACTTCAAGTCTCCCATAATTGTTACGACAGATCAGTGCGCCCCCAGAGTCAACCTGTATATCAATTTAAAACATGAAATTTTAAATCAATAATAGATTCAAAATCTAGTTACTTGAACTTGGTCTACAATGTTCATGTTTTGTTTCCTTTCGTTGTAAATGTTAAACATGACAAACTCTGACATTTACTATTATATGCTGGTATCAATTTTGATGTCTGTCAGCATGGATATTTCTACAATTTTTAAAATGAAGCCTGGTTATAAGAAATTTGGAAATAATATTTCCAAAAACATCAAGTTAGGGAATACTGATTTTCCTTATGCATAATGTTACTTCACGTGTATGTATAACCAACCAGATATACATAATATTTAAACGGCATAGATTAATGTTATCAGTTGGATCTATTAATACATTTATTAAAGTTTGTTCCGCTACAAACTCATTTGGAAAGTTCTAATTGGGAGTTATTCACACATAATTTGGAAAATATCGACTGTTTAAAATTAGGAACAACTACAATTCTGGCACACCAGTAGAAATATACCTAGTTAATGTTGTCAATAACTTCAAAACTTAAAAATGGTCTAACAAAAATCCATTTGTGATACACTTGAAAATTCCAAATCATTGAGTTTGTCAGATAAGAAAAAGTCTATTTTTTTTCATCATGGGAATTCAGGTCTGTACAACACTTCATTTTAGCAGACATTTATCAAAGATGTATGAAACTAAGCAAGGCATGTAACCATCTTGTAACGTCTTAGTATGGATGCACTAAGTCATCGACCAACATAATCAACTTCTTCCCTATATTTGCTGTATCATGGGCACCAAATTTAGCAAGTAACGTTTGAATAGCTCATTTGATTCCCTTTTTTTCTAATAAACCGTCGTCACCTGACCGCTTACACTACGACGAATCCTCATTAATTTGTTCAAATGACCACACCTTTGTTCTAGATACTACAAGATTGTGCTCAAGACGGAATGAACTGGGAATTCATTCATCATTTCTTAAATGTAAATTAAAGCGAAAATAGAAACCTTCTTTCAAAGCCGGCCGGCGTAGAACAGGAAGAAGAATTCCAGTTATCTCCCTTTCGCCCGTAACAGTTAAATAGCTTAAAAATTATGCCGTTAATTTCAATAACCTGGTTCAAATTCCTCTTAAATCGTCAACCGTTGTGTCAACTGTCCCAGGGATACCACTACGTATTGTATTATTCAACGCTCAATCAGTAGGATCACCGGAAAAGCGCACAAAAATTGTTAATTTTATCAATGATTAGAATATTGACCTCTTCTTCCTGAGAGAAACTTGGTTACATTCCGCAGGTGCTGAAGTTAAGTGTGCGGATTTAACACGCAGCGATTACTCCATCAAGTCGTTCCACCGCAACTCTCTCGGAGGTAATTTCAAAGAATTCCATGATCAAATGCCTCAAGTACAACACAACATTCAACTTCTGACACACATCGTTTGAACTAGTCGAAACAACGCTCACACTGGTACAAAGGTCAGTCCATTTTTTCTGTCTCTACCGTCCTCCTCAAAGTAGAAATTACAAGCTGTCCGAAGCTCCTTTTATTGAGCAGTTTACAAATCTTCTAGAGTATGAAAATTTCATAGGTGGCAACCTAATTATTCTTTTAGATTTCAACATTCACTATGACTGCCCTGGTGAACCAAACACGTAACAACTCCTAGATTCCATTCATGTTTTCAATCTTAAACAGTCAGTTAACCAGCCTACCCGTAAACGTGGTCAAATTTAACACTGGTTTTCTTTATAGACCTGATGATAATATTCTGCAATCAACTCTAGTATCTCACGAACTTGCATCGGATCACCTCTGCATTGTATGCCATCTCGCAATATCATTCACTAAACCTCCACCTCTATTTGCTACTAAGAGAAACCTACGATTGAAAAATAGAGCCAAATTAATGATTGACATACAAGAAATCCAAACAACTTTCTTACATCAAACAGCGGAACAACTTGGTAACTGCCTGCGTTCATTGCATGAAAACATGATCCAGCCACCAAAAGCAGAGTATCAATAAAAAGTGAACTACTACCCAGTTTCTACTCTCCCTTTCATATCAAAATATCTTAGAAAAGTTTGTTCTAACTCAACTTTTATCTCATTTGAATTTAAACAGTCTTTTTAGCAACGTTCAGTCTGCATATCGCCCTTGCCACAGTACGGAAACAGCTCTTCTGAAATTATTTGGCGACATTCTATCTGCTATGGATAGTGAACAGATTACAGTCCTGTCTCTCCTGGATTTATCTGCAGCATTTGACTCAATAAACCATGACATATAACTTCACCGTCTCCATCATGTATTTGGCATTCAGAATATAACCTTACAGTGGTTCAAGTTCTACCTAGTCAACAGTACACAAATTATATCTGCTCTCAAGTGTCATAGATCATCACCCAGTGTCGCACCAAGTGTACACTGATGACACCCAATTATACAAGTCTAGCCACCAAACTGAAGTTGATTCTACCATCCATGGAGTAGATAAATGTTTTTGTGATGTGAAATCATAGATGACATGCAACTAGCTGCAGATGAATGATGATCAAACTGAGGCTATTCTGATCACAACACAAGGACTTTCTCATTCACATCCTTTACCTCAGACAATACATATCAGAAACACTAACATTAAATTATCAGTCAGTACGGAATATAGGTGTTACTCTAGACAGTACTCTCACATTGCACCAACAATTCATGAACATCTACCGGGCTGCATATCTTAGAATTGCGACGCATCAGATCCATTCGTAAATATCTTTCAGTTGATGCCAAGGAAACACTTGTGTGTTCAATAGTACTTTCAAGACTGTACTATTGTAACTCAATTCTGTCTGGTTCATCACAATATTTACTCCAGAAACTTCCAAAAGTTCAAAACACAGCCGCACGGATCATCTTTAGAGTACCTCGATCAGAGCACACCTCACCACTGCTATGTACCTAAACTGGATATCCATTCCATATAGAATCAAAAATAAAATGTGTTCGCTGTGCTATATTTCAATGACAGCCTCGCCCATGTGTATACACCAGCTAGATCCTTACGCTCTTCTTCTGATAATTGTGTACTCATTGTTCCCAATGTGAAAACAAAGTCATATGGACAACGTTCGTTTGCATATCATGGCCCTTTTAAATTAGACACCAAGACACAGTGGTCCCTTTTTACATGTGCTCTCAAGACTCACCTGTTTCGACTTCAGGGACAAACTAAGCGACCTGATCATGTTTTGTATCTTATATGTTTTCAGAATGTTTTAATGTTTTCCAATTTCGTTGTTTTTCTTTTGTTGTTCTGTAGTGTAGTAATATCATTATTGATAGTGTAAAGCGCTTAGAGCTTTTAAAGATTAGGCGCTATACAAAGTCCTGATTATTATTATTATTATTATTATTATTATTATTATTATTATTATTATTATTATTATTATTATATAATATTCCTTAGAAGAATCCACCTAGTTATTTGAACCAGGCAATTTTGTATAAAGTATATTTTGTCGGACATACCTTTTGTGACCAGTCTACCTGCAACAGGTCATGTGTGGTCTCATAATGCTTTCTAATATACAAACCGAATTACTGGGTTCATACAATTAAATACATTTTTCATTGCCTATGATAATCAAATTGAAACATATGTGGTAATTCATGTCAACTCTAATCAGCAGTATTTCAGCAATAGCACATTCCATTTTTAAACCCCATTTAATGCAGGACCCATTATGCAAAAAGTTATTTCAGCTTAACACAAATCTTTCAAACATCAAAACCAGCTGACCACGAATGCTGAATTCGTTTCTGTTTTTATACATCATCTTGCAATTCGCCTTTCACAGCAGCCAGTCCCCGCCTAATAATCGCAAACATCAGGCAGTCCCCACTTCATAATCACATACATCAGCCAGTTCACATTTAATGATCAAATACATCGGCCAGTCATCTTAATAGTCACATACAACAACCAGTCCCCACTTAATCGCATACTTATGTCATTTCCCACTTAATCACATAGATAAGTCAGTTTCTACTTAATAATCACATACAGCAGTTAGTCCCACTTAATAATAACATACCTCTGCCAGTCAACACCTAGTCACATTGATCCGCCAGGCCCTCTTTAATAAACACATACATGAGTAGTCTCACTTACTAATCATATACACCAGCCAGGCCCAACCTAATCACTTAAACCAGCCAGTCCCCACTTAATTACACACTCCAGTCCGTCCTCATTTAATCACATAAGTAAGTCAGTTTCCACTTAATAGTCACATACATCAGCCAGTCAACACTTAATAATCATATACGTCAGCTAGTCTCACTAAAAATCACAAACATCAGTCAGTCCCTACATAACAATAACATACACGAGCCGGTCCCCACATAATAATAAAATACACCAGCCAGATCATACATAATAATCACATACAGCAGTCATTCTCCACTTAATAACATACTTCATTCATTCCCCACTTAATCATATACGTCAATTATTCCCCACTTAATTACATACATAAGTCAGTTTCCACTTGATAATCACATACAGCAGCCAGTCCCCATTTACTAATCAGACACAGCAGTCTGTCATGGTCATCTTTTGGATGATTCCTGCATATATATGGAGTTGTATGGTATGCAGCTATATCATATTTTATAGGCTTTGTCCCTATTAATCAGTATTACATTCAAAAAAAGATTCAATAAAAGCCAGGGCTGTCAATGTGGCATCATAGAGATGGTACTTTTATACGATAGACTGCAGTGTGGTATACTTGCTATTCATATAGTAGCATAACCCTCAATGATACATATTAGCTGTTACCTCTAGCAGCATACCTGGTACCGTAACAAATTAGTTGATAGTGAGGCGACATATATTGTGGCAGTATGCATTCATGTATTAATGTGAATTACAAACTGTACAACATGACATGGAAAATTAATAATTCTGATCACAAGGACATGCACAATACTCATTCGTTTATTTTTCTTACCAAATCAATGTATGGTGGTTTCATATCGGTTCAAAAATGTTCTTTCCTTCTTAACACTTTCAGTTACACCTAGTTAAGTGTCATAACGTGGAAAGTAAATCATTTTTAATTTATACGTTTTCATTTGGCAGTGTTTTACTATATATTTCTTCATATAAGCCTAACAAAACATTTGCAGCCATTCAGGTGGACATGACTTATATTCTGGCAAGATAACCCAGGAAACAAACTTTTGTTCAATATAATATTTGTATTTGGTCTCTATCAAATAACGTAATAGTTTTAATGAAAAATATTAAACGTACACACCTATAATAGCCTGATTACACAATGTCATTAATACTTAGACTGATAGTATTTTACTTTAGTTAAAGTCACACGAGTCATCTATGCACATTTACTAATTATAAATTAAACATAATTTAAAACAAAAATAACACTAATTAATGTCTATTCAATCATGATTATTTAATATTATGCACCTTAACTCTATTCCAGAAACGTACGGATGCAAATAATGTATCCCTATGATCTTTGACATTGCAAATGTTCTTTGATATGGGATTACATATCACGACCTTTGAAAGTAGTGATGATTAATTATAATTCAAATATAATTCACCTGACATGTCAGATGATATCATTTCGGTTAATGAATGCTATGACAGCAAATATGTTCATGTAAAATATAACAGAGTTGTTAATTCAATATATGACAGCAAATCTATCAATGCATTATAAACAAAATAAATTTTGGCTGATATGTCTATGCTTTATATAATGGCTAATATGTTAATGATTTATATTATAGCTAATTTGTTATCAAAGGTTTATATGTCAATGCATTATATAATGGCTTATATGTTAATGCATTATATAATGGATATATGTCAATGCTTTATATAATTACTAATATTTAAATGATAATCTTATAGATCATTTGTTATCAATGACTTTTATGTCAATACATGTTATAATGGCTGATATGTAAAAGCTTTTTTATATAGCTAATTTGCTACCATTGAAGTTTATGTCAATGTATTATATAAGATAACGGCTTATATGTCAATTTATGACTAATATGCCAATGCTTTATATAATGGCTTACATCTCCATGAATTATATAAATAGTTACATGTTATTGATTTATCTTATATCAAATTTTATAACAATAGTTTATATATCAATGAGACATATAATGGCTGTAATGTTCAACATTTATCTTATAGTTAATTGGTTATCAGTGGCTTATATTGTAATGTATTATATAATGGCTGATATGCATATGTATTAGATAATGGCTGATAGGTTAATGCTTTATCTTATAGATATTTTGTTACCAATGGATTATATGCCAATGCAATATGTAATGGCTGATATGTATATGCATTATCTTATAGCTAATTTGTTATTAATGGCTTATTTGTCAATTCATTATATAATATCAGATATGTCTATACATTACATAATGGCTTATATGTTAATGCTTTATCTGATAGCTAATTTGTTATTAATTTCTTATATGATAATGCTTTATCTCGTATCTAATTTATTATCAATGGCTTATATGTCTATGCATTATATAATCCATTCTATGTCTAAGTAGTAGAGATGGTGAACCCTACAACTTTTTATAAGCGTTTCTAGATGCATGTTTCTTAACAGTAGCTTCGCTGCCAAATTTCAAGTGTACCAGGTATAAAGCATAGGAACTAATTATGTAAATGATTGCATCGACACATTTATTTCTGAAATACACGGAGAACGAAACACTACCAGATGATAACATCCTCAGAGACAATAATGATCCATTTGGAGATGGTAGACATAAATCACCCTGAAAGCAAAATACCCTCAACGATCACAGTCAATATGGTGTGTTATGTCATTGATGGAAGTTACAAAACGAACAACATAAATATCAAATAAGGCACAGCAGGAATATATTCTATATATTTTCACTCCTCAAATATGCCCTGGCAGTTCGATTATACAAACACTCATCAACCCCGTGTATTTACGATTCCATAATTCACTACCAACTGGAATGAATTTCAAACTTACAGACCATAACATTACTTTAATTGATTGATCCCAAGAAAAATTACAGTTAATCTGTATTTAAGATCATAAACGCAAGAATATTTGGCACCTTGATGAAATGGTTTTGTAGCGTAATTACTCCTTTAGAATAAAAAAAAATCGGTCGATGTTTATAATTTGTACTAGAAATTACCCCTTCAGAAGTAGCAAATCGGTCGATTTTCGTTACTTTGACCAGCATTTACCTTATCAGAACGAGCAAATATGTCATATTATATTTCAGTCGCATAATACATTTATTATTATATATTATTGTGACCTTGATGAAATCAGCGTTGGTGATAAACTATCAAAGTAACGTAATCAGACGATTGTCATTTTTTTAGTGGTAAACACCCTAATAAAGTTACAATATCAGACGATTATCATTATTTTTAATAGTAAATATGAAATCAGACGATTTTCATTATTTTTAGTGGTAAACACCCTATCAAAGTTACGAAATCAGATGATTTGTATTATTTTTAGTAGTAAACACCCTATCAAAGTAACGCAATCAGACAATTTTCATTATTTGTAGTGGTAAATACCCTATCAAAGTTACGAAATCAGTCGATTTTCATTATTGTTGATTGTAAACACCCTATCAAAGCTACGACATCAGAAGAGTTTCATTATTTTTTATGGTAAATACCCTATCAAAGCTACGACATCAGACGATTTTAATTTTTTTAGTAGTAAATACCTTATGAAAATTACGAAATAAGACTATTTTCATTACTTTGAGTAGTATATGATTTTAGTAGTAAACAAAATACTCTGAATCAATAATTCTACGCTCTGACTTACATCGCACAGTTCTTACTTTTATGGGTATCCTGTTATTTACTTTCGCTTCGTATAATCTTTTTTAGCAGTCTGACATGTGAATTAATGATTTGTTTCGTTTCCTATTGTTTTTGATAAATCCGCTCTTGCTGTAAACACACCTGGCAAGTAGTTTGATATCTACGCACCTTCAGTACATATTCGCTTTATCACATTAGTGTTGATACATAACACGGAGACAATTTCACCGCGGATATGTAACGTTGTTAACAGAGATATCAAGCAAATTCTAGTTTTGTGGTAATGACTAACACAAAAGAAAAATAACTACGGACTACTCTATGTGTGACAAGGAAGTTGTCTCCCCACTATCTACCCCGCCATTCTATTTATTAAGGACTGTTCACATGGGTAGATGTAATCGTTTATTAATCGAAAAAAATATTTTTTTTCACAGACAATATAAATGTTTTACTGAATCCGTTTGATTTTATGGTTGATCCATACCTTTACTACGATAATAGTATTTTTAAAATATAATGGCACAGCAAGTAAGCAGCGCCAATCGCTTGAGGTTTTTTGAATTTCCAAGTCTCAATCCGCTTATGACCGCTACGACTCGACTGCTTATCGGTGATTTATCGAATCTCAACAGATAAACACACCTTCCCGACTGATCCGCTCATGATGTATGCCTTTTGCATCATTCAGGGGTAGAATTTGGTAGGATGGTATGTTTATCTGTTGAGCGCAGGATATTTCCCCACTCTTAATAGTATATATACTAACTATCTTTGTCGTCCTACTGTAAATACTGTAAATACTATCTGTCTGTGCCGTCCTACTGTAAATACTGTAAATACTATCTGTCTGTGCCGTCCTACTGTACGTACTGTAAATATTATCTGTATGTGCCGTGCTACTGTAAATACTGTAAATACTATCTGTCTGTGCCGTCCTACTGTACATACTGTAAATATGATCTGTATGTGCCGTGCTACTGTAAATACTGTAAATACTAACTGTCTGTGCCGTCCTACTGTAAATAGTGTAAATATATAATGTGCCTTCCTTATAATTAAGTTAGTTAGGGTTGTATGTTGTCCCGTCCTTAGAATTAAGTTAATTAAGGTTGTATGTTGAATTAAGTGAATTAAGTTTTTAAATAGTCAATACAAGTCTGTAGATATGCTTAAAAAAAGGAGAGGTCAACAATAACTAATATTTAGTATATATGATAATGAATTACGAAAATATCAAAAATGTCACTTCCACTATTAAACAATTAGAACCCAACGGCATAAATTTATCTCTGACAGGTGAACTAAATACTGAAAAGAATATTTCTTATCTTGAAACAGTGCAACAGACAAAAGAAGAAAACTCATACACGCAACCATCAGAGTATAGATCTATAAAGAGGATTCAAATAGCGATGCATCACTTGATTGTGACGTAGAGGGATGATCAGATAAATGAATGTGTCAATCTCTGCCAAGCCACAGAAAACATCAGATTGGAATTATGTGAGGTATACGAGGTAACTAAAATGATTAATACTCGCGTTAGAGAACTAAACGATCTGAAACGAGAATGAAAGTTAGAGTTGTTCGTGGAAGTGAAAATGAAAGGTTAAGGATGGTACTCAAAGATTATGCACATTCCTGTTAGAGTTATCTCCCTTAATAATATGTTAACATGTACAAAAAATTGGAAATATTACCTGTATTCAGATATATTCAAAACTGAATTTGTCGAAAAAGTGATTTATATACATTTTGTGCGACATATGTAATCGAACCTGTGCAAACACCGAAATGATTACCCATTTTATATAATGATTGTAACATTTGTTTTTTAACCGTCTCAACATTCACTTGTTTTACATGTTTCACAAATTTTGAGTATTTTCATGTACGACCGCTTTTAATATTTTGAATTTGTGTGATAGCTTGCAGGTTACATAATTAATTAATTTTAGGATTTGCGTCCGTGTGAGTAATACTGAAACCATCTGAGATTTTTCCATTCAACAGGTCGTAAGAGAATGTCTGAAAATAATACCGTTTCTTCCCAACAGTACATGTGAGATAACCTTGAATATCAAAAAAGCCCAACTGCTTTTTCAGCCGACTGTTTCTGACTACACCATCACGTCACGAGATGATTTGTATTTCTTGATCGTAAGATGTGGTTGAAATTTATGGTTTATATATATATTATTTGCTTAAACTATTATTTGTCTAGATTATGTAATAATACCATATTTCCTTCTGATGACTTTATCACTACTTTGTCAGGGTCATTGTTTCTTTATCATAGTACCGCTTAAGCTCTCCGTATCGCGTACGGCCACTTTGTACACAAAACGTCAATTTCCCTCTGCTTCCAACACCACATATAATACACGGTTTCGGACCTAAGCTTCCTACTCGTACACTTTGTGACTGATATCCGCATAATTCATTTCTGGATGATTTTTACATGGAGTTACGAATCATATCATCAACCATTTGCAATAATTCATTATATAAAATATCTTTTACTTAAATACTTGTCTTAATTAGAGTAAAGATGAGTTTAAGAGAATATCTAATGTCAAGGCTAAGTAACCTATATATTTATTCTCGATACAATCTCTGTAGAGGCACAAATGATTGGTCTAGTAGGGGATACAAATTTCATCGATGGAATTCGTGATGCTATGAACGAATTTAACTTTGATGGCGGGTCTCACATCTGGTCAACATTTTGAATCAGTGGTGGTGTTGATGTTACTATGAACAACAAACGACATGCGAGTATAATCGCGCATCTCGAATATCGAAAGTATTTAATCAGAGTAAAAGTTATTATACTAGCAAAAACAGGAAATTGGACTGTTTGTCATAAATACGAGTCTATCCTCAAAGATAATAAAAACCCTCGTGTGAATCAAAGTGTCAGACCAGGAATATTAACCAGGATTGACAAACCGTATTACGAACGAGCGTACCCTGTGCCAGTGGTTATTTATGGAATTTATCCGATAAATGAAATGCCAAGTGTTGAGAATCTGAATGCTATGACATTTTCGTCTTAGAACTGTGTAGCCGAGCGAGTAACAGAACATTTTACAAAAGTTATGCGTCGAAACGGTCTGACAGATCCAAGATGTAGCAAGATAAACGAGTGAACTGAAGCTATCACGGATGCAGGTGCTACAATAAACGATGTAGCTGAGCAAGACTAACATTAGGAATCCCAATTACAGAAACAAATATAACAGGAGAAATATGATACTAATTGAAATAAAAAATGGAACTCCAATAAACATCATTGATCATAATGCCCACGCGTGGACTAACGCAGTAACAATATTTCAACGAGATAGATTTGAGAAATCCTACACAAAGTATTTGTTTGATATTTTTACGAGTTAAGTAAAACCGATCCCGTTTCAGTATGGTTATTTCAGAGTTCTGAAAATGAAGAATTTAAATTTGATTAATATGTAAGATCTGACGGTGAAATATACCGGACAAAATCTCTTCATGAAGAAATGATAAAACTCGCTGAGAAATTTTAAAAGGATAATACCAAGCAAATACTAACACGCTGTTTACGGTAACGTTATTTGCAGATCCTTTCTCGAGAGAAAAAAATCTGCGGAAACCAACACGATCCGAATTTCTCTCAGATGTTCAAGCTACTTGTGTAGCATGTGGACACTGTGGGTTGTGAAATACCAAATATAATTCAAAAAGTGTTCCTTCCGGCGAAATGGTTGCTTGACATTCGGATATGGAGAATGTGCTTGGATTTTAACGATTTGGACATCCCACACACGAGATGACACGAGTTTCCATTAATGTCCCACTACACGTTTGTGATTTAACTGGATTCGCTAACGTGTTATCATTCGAATTCACCGAAGGACTCCATCCGATTTCCTATTTGTTATGTTTCGTTTGGTAGACACTTTTCTAAAAAGTTACTTGGCACCAATAGTGTTATTGCGATATATGATTGATTGTAAAATACTGATATCGTTGATTGTCGTTGTGACAAATTTATCATATAAAGCGCAGACAGGTGTGATTACCACAACCCGATTGTGACAGTCTTGATACAATTATTAACGATTATAAGAAAAAATCTTTGACGAAGATTATATTGTTAAACTTTCTAAATTGATCCAATATGTAAATATAAGACCATCAACTTGAAGGGAACAGACGGTTTTGGAAAACAACTCGAATGATTGAGTTATTTCGAACAAAATCAGAAATGATTTTGCTAACTGCTACACACAGAATCAACAGAGAGATGAAAGTAATAGGTATTAAATGCAGCTCTTGTCATAGCATTTCTCGGTATAAGAGTGACGCATGGACTCCTCATCGACTGTTTGAGAAATATATTCCAAAGATCACTATTTGGAATCAGATATCTACAGTGTAATTGCATATATTAAAATGTTTCTTGGTTGGATGTTACTCAAAAATACAGGAGAAAGGGTACGAAAACAAATTTGAGTCTTGGTTCGTCAGAAATCTTAGTTTTGTTTTCTAACAAAATTGTTTCGGTGTCCTATGAGGCCTTAGTTTGCTAAATATACACCTATAACAAGTTGTATGGTTCACCATTAGTACTTCTGTCTATGCATCATGTTTAATATGTTAATGTTTTATCTTAAAGCTAATTTGTTATCAATGGCATATATGTCAATGCTTTATCTTATAGCTAATTTGATATCCATGGCTTATATGATAATGCTTTATCTTAGAGCAAAATTGTTATCAATGGCTTTTCTGATAATGCTTAATTTAATTGCTGATATGTCAATGCATTGTATAATGGCTTGTTCGTCAATGTATTATATAATGGCTAATATGTTAATGCTTTATCATATAGCTAATTTGTATCAATCTAGTATATGTCAATGCATTACATAATGGCTGATAAGCTCAAGCATTATCTTATGGCTAATTTGATAGTATGGCTTAGATGACAATGCCCTATATCATGGAATAAATGTCAACGTATTATATAATTGCTAATATGTTAATGATTTTCTTTAAAATTAAGGTGTTATCAAAGGCTTATATGTCAATGTATTATATAATGGCTGATGTGTTAATGATAATTTTTTTCAATGCCTTCTACGTTAATGTATTTTATCATGGCTGATATGTCTGAGCTTTATATAATGGATTATACTTCAATGCATTATCTAATTCCTTTTTATGTTAATGCTTTGTCTTATAACTAGTTTGTTATCACTGCTTTCTATGTCGATACATTATATAATGACTTTTATGTCAATGCTTAATATTATAGTTAATTTGTTATAACTATAATGTATGTTAATGGATTATATAAAGGCTGATATTTTAATGCATTATATAATGGCTAATATGTTATCGATTTATCTTAGAGGTAATTTGTTATCATTGGCTTATATGTTAATGCTTTTTATAACGGCTGATATGTTAATACATTATATAATGGCTTACATGTCAATGCATTATATAATGGATAATCTGTTAACGATTTATCTTAGAGGTAAATTGTTATCACTGGCTTATATGTTAATGCTTTATATAACGGTTGATATGTTAATGCATGATATAATGACCAATATGTAAATGTATTATATAATGGTTATTCTGTTAATGATTTATCTTATATTTTATTTGTCATCAAAGGCTTATGTGTCAATACATTAAATAATTTTTGATATGTTATTACTTTATCCTGTATGGTTGAAATGTCTAAGCATTATATAATGTAACTGTTGTCAACGAGTTTTCTAATGGCTGATATGTTAATGCTTTGTTTTGTAGCGAATTTTTTATTTGTTATATGTTAATATATTGCATAAGCACTGATATGTCGCTGTATTCTACAATGGCTTAAATATTTATGCTGTTTATACTGGTTGATATGTCAATGCATTATATAATTGCTGATATATTAATGCCTTATTTATAGCTAATTTGTTATCAATGGTTATATGTGAAATCATTCTGTAATGGCTGATTTGTATTTGCGTCATTTAATGGTTGATATGTCAATTCATTATGTAATTGTTGACACGTTAATGCATTATCGTATAACGAATTTGTTATCAATTGATTTTTACATGTCAATGCATTATATAATTGTTGATACGTCCATGCATCATGTAATGGATGATATGTCAATGCATTATATAATTGCTGATATGTTAATGCCTTATCTTATAGCTAATTTGTTATCAATGGTTATATGTGAAATCATTCTGTAATGGCTGATTTGTATTTGCGTCATTTAATGGTTGATATGTCAATTCATTATGTAATTGTTGACACGTTAATGCATTATCGTATAACTAATTTGTTATCAATTGATTTTTACATGTCAATGCATTATATAATTGTTGATACGTCCATGCATCATGTAATGGCTGATATGTCAATGCATTATATAATTGCTGATATGTTAATGCCTTATCTTATAGCTAATTTGATATCAATGGTTATATGTGAAATCATTATGTAATGGCTGATTTGTATTTGCGTCATTTAATGGTTGATATGTCAATTCATTATGTAATTGTTGACACGTTAATGCATTATCGTATAACTAATTTGTTATCAATTGATTTTTACATGTCAATGCATTATATAATTGTTGATACGTCCATGCATCATGTAATGGCTGATATGTCAATGCATTATATAATTGCTGATATGTTAATGCATTATCTTATAGCTAATTTGTTATCAGTTGCTTATATGTCAATGCATTTTCGTTAATCTAGTTTGTTTTCAATGGCTTATATGTGAATGCCTTCTAGCATACCTTATTTGCTAATGCATTATATATGTTAGAAATTCGAAGGCATTTTATTATGCCTGATCTGTTAATGCTTTATGTTATATCTTATAAGTAACTACATAGCCTATATTTTTGTCAATCTATATATTTTAGCAATTTATTAGTTGCAAAGGGAAATTAATTAAATATATTAAGAATATATACTTCATTGATGTACAATTCATAAATATTGCATTTTAAACTTAAAAATTATGGTTAAGACATCTAAAAGAGCAATGATGAAGAAAATCGGTCAATGTGACTCTGGAGTGATATGGACTTGGCCAAACTTACATGACAAGTTGGTGACCCAAGGTTCTAGTTATCCACACAGACAGTGATAATTTTTGGAGGTGACCCAACATGTTTTGTGTAGATCTGATCAGATTCATGTTTCTGGTAAAGGTAAACACGGATTACCTGGAGCTGTCGTAACCATAAATCTATTAAAAAGATAATAATCCCATTGTATAAAAAGATATTAAAAAGAATAACTTACATGATGCCCAAACTGCGATGTCTTCAATCCAAGTAACTCATGACACAACAGCCCCTCAGACCTTAATCTAACGTATTAGCAATACACGCCATTACCAGCATGTGCAAATCAAATACTAATGTATGTATACAATTTAAAGAGGCGACACAAGGAAGTGCTCATTATTAACATTAAAAATGAATGTCTCAAATAGATCCCAACACGCTACTCTTAACAAAGGACGAAATGGAACCCGTGACATTAATCTAGAATGCATATAGCACCATTCCCGACGATTCAACATTTACAATAAATCTAGTTGAATGTTTAATGAAGCTACATACCTATCAATATTGAACATTTTCACGAAAAAAGAACAAAACTATTGGATCATGATCTTTGATTTCGTTATCTTGAGAACAGTAGCAAATATTTATATCAATACTTGAATCACCCACCACCGCCCAAAAGTTACAATCATGATTGTTATAAAGGGATAAAATAATCATTTGGTTGCAGGAAGTATGATCACTATACTACAGGCACCAATTACAGATTTACAATTAGAATTAAAAAGAGCTGGTGCTATTTTATTTAATATATTATACAACAATATGACACAGGTTTCATAATTACTGAGATTATAAATAATATTAATCTGCTGGGCAAAGTGCACTTTTAAAGAGAAGTGTCTGGTTTCTTGGAAATTTATTATATACATTCGTGTGCAGTACCCGTAATCGCCTATTAAGAATTTTACGAAGTCTTTAAGAGTGAAATTCAAATGATGATAAAAATGACAAACATGTTCCAATAAATTAAACAAAAATCTTTATGTATATATATATATATATATATATATATATATATATATATATATATATATATATATATATATATATATATATATATATATATATATATATATATATCTTGTGGCCTTACTGTTATAGTACATTCATCAAATCTCTGTCATATCAACATTTTTGCAAATGGTACAATAAGCTGCCTGCCTTAAGGTTAGGACAGTTAGGTCTGGTGTCTGAATAGGGTGAATGTCTGAGAAATGATACCACTTGTCTGTGAAGCATTATTCCCAAGTGATACGCACTACTACAAATTGCCAGACTGCAGACATCACAGATATGACTACAAATATTAATTTTAGGGGGCATGGGTTCTGACCCTCTAAAATCCCTTAACTCTGTCTGACCGTTTGGCATGGATATCAATCGAGAATAGTTCAGAATTTATGCCTGGAAACTAATGTTTGGGTATTCGAAGATTGAATTGTAGCATTAAATATTGACATATAAGATTTCAAAAAAAGCGAAAAGCACATGTAAAATACTCTAATGTGTGGTGAATTTCATAACATATTTTAAACAGTTGTCAACCTTTGTCATGGAAACGAAAGTGTACACAAGAGATTACATAAATTATAGATAAATGCACAAAACGTTCAGAATGCTGATATTGAAAAGAATTAAAATGAAAGAATCTGAGCCTCTAGTATGATATTGACATAAACTTTGGGTAACAGTTTTAGATTTGTTTCATAAGTGGAAATGATGGATCAATGGATGCGCAGAAAACATGAAAGTGCGAAAATAAAATTTAAAAAAATGAACATTTGACGTGGTTTTCGTTAGGTGCTTTGTATTTCATAAACAAAAGTAGATTATTTAGTCCTAAGTCAATTTGAATAAACTCCAGCAGCAGAGGGGGCGAATCGGACAACTTTTTATAGGCATCTATTCGGAAAATTAAAGCTTCCTCGAAAAATGAATCAGACAGGCGTCGATTCCGCAAACTAAGGCTTCCTCGAAATCGTAAAAAAGACATGCTTGAGAAGCCATGGTCGTTGTCGCCGCCCCCTCTGCTGCTATGGGTTAACCTGATATTTTGTCAAGTCCAACACGATATCGCGTCCGAGGGTCTGATAAATTTATCGTCACAAATCCATTTTGGATTGACTGAGCGCGACTAAAGAAATGTCTAAATTGATTATAATCCATATCACCGCAGCACCAAGTTTGCCAAATATTTCTAAGAGTATGAGTATCAACTCCGTTAAACATACATAACAAATTGCAGTTATCTCTTATCACCTTCGGAATTTGTGTGTATCGTTAAGCAACATATATCACGTCGGTGTTTTTATGCATACCTCTGGAAAATATCCTAGCGGGATTCTTTTGATTGTCTAACATGATATCATCGTATACGACTAAATTGTTAATATCTCCATTAATATCATCAATACTCGGTGCTTTACCGATATCGGTTATAAACTCAATAATACCCATGCCGGAATTTTCTAACGCGCTGTCGTTAAAATCTTTTAATACATTGTATCATCGCTGATTGTCTACACTAGGAGCTATCAAATACAACGTGTCCCATTTCATCCATCTCGTTATTAAATTAAGTAAGTTGTGTATTGCCACTTCCAGATGGTCCGATTATAATCATTCTAATTGAATTCGGCAACATCGCAGGTTCCCGTAGACGGGTAGCTGAATAATCAATTACATTCATGTTATTATATATAAATTATGGATTCAATATTGTGTGAAGTGTAAGATGCGTACTGGCACAAACGACTTGACGACGATTACAACTAAAAATAACCGATCAGCACTTTCTAGTAAGTGTATACAATGCAGTACAAAGAAATTTAGAATTGTTTCCATTGATAAATCAAAGGGTTTAAAAAAAAACGAGGAGGTGATATTGCAGCCAAGTTAACTAAACTTTCAGGGACACCGTGGGCCAAGTATAAAGGAGAAAAACACCTTCCAGGATATAGTTACTGTGGACCCGGGACTAGACTCGATATCAGACTCGATGATCAAAATCAACCTCGACCGGGTGAATATCCGATAAACGCCATTGATAAGGCGTGTCATGCTCATGATGTGGCTTATGAAAGCAGTAATCTGCAACACAGACATCTCGCAGATGTAAAATTAATTCATGCGTTGAATTCTATCACTGATAAATCTTTCAAAGAAAAATTGGCTTCATGGTTAGTAAAATCGGCTATGAAAGGTAAATTGATGTTAGGTGCCGATACTATTCTCCAAGCGGATACTGGCGGGGTAAAGCAGCAATTGGTAAACTTGCTAGCGCCGCGAGGTTAAAATATACCACTGCGACTAATTGGTTATCCAAACAGGCGATATGGCAAATTTATCTACCGCCGCCTAAACAAATTAACTACTCGCATTTTGATGTGACCGTTCCCAATAAAGTTCATCAAGCTGATATATTATTTCTGCCGCATGATGGTGGTTACATATTCGCGCTAATCATAGATGATGTTGCGAGTCGATACAAACAAGCAGAACCGTTAAAAACAAAATCATCAACTGAAGTGGCTTCTGGGTTTTAAAGGATTTATCGAAGAGGTCCTCTGCGCTGGCCAAATCTATTACAAATTGATCCTGGCAAGGAATTTCAAGGAGCGGTTCTATCAACGTTGAAGAATCATAATATCGCGTTACGACGAGGACATACTGCACTACATCGGGATCAGGCAATTGTTGAACGATTTAATCGCACGCTTGCTGAGCGGTTATTTGAATATCAATACGCGAAAAATGTATTCAATATAAACGATCCCGTGAATGGGTCAAGAGATTACCAGCTGTGATTACTGCGCTGAATAACGATACTACTCGAACAATCAACATGAAACCTAACAACGCCATTAAAAAGAGGTATATACCCGTACAACCGCAAAAAGATTTTTCAAAAGAACCAATTCTCGGTAATGTCACTGTGAGGTATTTATATAAACCAGGAGAGCTCGAAGGTGGCAAATAAAGGGCTACTGATCCTATTTGGAGTGTCACCGCGCATAAAATATCCGGTATAACACGATCAACGGGTAGACCAGCAATCCATAGATTGGATTCAACTGCCCCTAAGCGAGGTTTTACTCGACAACAACTACAAGTGATACCCGATGATACTCAATTACCACAACTTGGTCTTAACTAGCACCTCTTCGTCTGATGCACTCAAGACAAGTCAGCATCACGTTATCGTTAGTATGGCCAACGCTACTATCTTTTATGTCTACGGTAAATTGTCGAGAATCCGACCAACACCAACTCATTATACAATTGCAACTAGCGCAGTGATTATTCTGTTGTTGCTTCAGCGTGATTATTAATTCAGCATCAATATCAAATTCTCTATTATTTTTTTTTATCCTGTTGTTTTTAACCAGATGGTTTTTTTCTGATTATATCCTTGACGTTGTCAGCGCTGACAATATCATTGATTGTAGTGTCATTATCATCTCCTGATTCTGTCAGGACAACTCTTCGAAGTTGATTTATTCTTCGTACTCTGGACACTGCGAGATAAACTAAATTCGACCACTCGATTTGATTATCCACTATCCAAACAATTGAATCGGATATAGTCAATCCCTGTGAAGAATGTATTGTTGCTGCGTATCCTAGCGTCCATGGGGATTTATCAGCATGCAATGCATCTTCGACGACACTGATATCAACCAGCACAATATAATTTAGCACTAAATTCTGATTTTCACACTGTCCTGGTATATCAACTTCAATATACTGCTTTCGTGTATCCGATGGCCTATAACACAACGGCACTGGAAGCGTTTCAAATTTTTTTGTATGTGTTTCAAATAACTTCATCTGAAGTGTCTCTCTGAATATCTTTCTACTTCCGATTATCAAATCGTTTTGTCTCCATGCTTCTCAGAAAATATTTCATGGTAGTTTTCGAAATTATTTCATTTTAATTGTAAAGCAATTTGTTAGTAATTGTTCATCGTCAAAACTCTTCGAGAAACTACTAGCTTGTTTTTTCATCTTATCATGGAGTGCTTCGGTACGGTATACTTCTCCATTGGGTCTTATAAACTGATCGAATCCACCCTCGGGGTTTTCAGCACTGTGAAGTAACCACACTGACACCGGATCGTTTTTACTCAACTGGTAAATAGCATCGAACAATTTTTTCTCAGAGAATTCTGGAGCGGAAGATTCTTCCGGTATATACTTTACTTTTCGTGTTCGCGGGAATATTGTTATCGCAGGTGTCCATGCGTGATCGTTGTGATCAATAATTTTGATTGGGGCTCCTTTTGATTTCTAAATTCGTGTAATATCTCACTGGTTATCATCGCTACGGTTATTTGGAATCTTAATAATGTTTCTAATTTGGCTATATCCTAAATTGATGCTCCTTTCTTGTTAACTGTTAATTCCCATTCATTTATTTTTTTGCGTCTTAAATTAGTCAATTTGTTTCCCCGGGATGCATTTGTGAAGTGTTCTATTATTCGTTCTGCTACACAATTCATTCTTGACAAAGTCGATGACGAAGTCGATGATGAAGTCATCAATTACAGTTTCATGGGTTTTAGTTTTTCAACACATGGATTTATCATTTAACGGATATATCCCATAAACAACTGCTGTTACAGGATAAGATCTTTCGTTTTACGGTCTGTCAATTCCAGTCAGAATTCCTGGATTTGAATCTTGACTCACAACTACGGTTCTTTTATCCTTCAAGATGGGTTCAAATTTATCCCTGATAATCCAAACTCCCGTGTCTGAACGAATAATAAATTTCACTCTAAAAAAATACCTTTTCCTCGTAAGATGTGAGATTATCACCGCTGCGCGTTCGTTGTTCATGGTAGCATCAACACTACCATGAATTCGAAATGTTGACCAACAATGAGATGCTCCATCACTCTTGAATTCATTAAAACAATCGCTGATTTTATTTATCATGGTTCTATCAATTATTAGACTTTTTGGTTTATCAGAGACTCTATCGAGATTGAATTTAGTATTTTTCCAAGGCGTAATTTTCAATAATCTCTCGAACTCCTTCATGTTATAATTAATTATAGAATTTATTATATAATGAATCATTTCAAATGGCTTATGATTGGATAAGTAACCTTTTGTAACAAATTATGCAGAAAGGAGTTCTGTGGGTATCATATGCAAAGTTTTCGTCGAGCAAGTAATGGACCCCTACCTTGCATACAAGGTAGGGGTGAGAGGAATATCACAATTATGTCTTGGTTGTGGTGGTAAACGATACAGAGAGTTGAAGCGTTATTATGGTAAACGAGTTAAAAATGGAAAATCCATAGGATTTTAAATCAAAGATTCCACTAAAAACACCATCAATGAATCTGACAATGTCAACGACAAGATCATAAAAACTCCACAGGATTACGTTCAGAGATTTTCCAATAATATATCTCAACCAAATAATGAATTAGACAAACAAAGTACAATGTATATAAATGAACCAAGACTGTATTGTCAGAAATCGTAGGCTGAAGAAGTCAGTTGATGCTATGACTAATCAGGGGTATTTGGTGTTTGGCACCGGAAATAAAACTTATCATAATCACCGATTCATCGTCGAGGTGTTTAATAGATTGATCAAAGATGGTCTTGTTATTGATCACATAAATGGGATTAAGACTGATAATTCTATGAATAATTTACGAGCTGTTACACAAAGTGAGAATACTGCATCTGGGAAAACTGGTACTTATAAATCAATTGGGAAGAGACCTGTGAAATCATTTAATATGGCAACTAACGAGGAGATAATATTTCAATCAATGACTGCAGCCAGTAGTTATTTCGGTATTTGTGAACCCTCAGTACAAAACGTTGCAGAAACTATAACCAAGATGACAATTTAAAAAAGACTAGTCAAAAAATACAGTTCGTTTATGTCTAATCATGTTTTGCATTATTCTATATTACACCAAGGGAGATAACTCGTGTGTGTATATTTACAGCCTATGAAAGAGTTATAGATCTCAATGGGTTTTTTCGATTATTTCTCAGTGGAAATATAATATATTTTATAAGAAAAATAAACTATGTAGTGTTTTACAAATAATTATATTTTTTTAATTTTTTTTTAAAGTATTTGGTTTTGTTTCATATACGAAGGTATATGGATTCGTTCATGGCTTTGTGATTGATCCATTGACGTCATTACACCTGTTCGTTATTGATTTAGAACTGCTATGATATGAAATCCAAGAACTGTTATGATTGAATTCCAAGAACTGTTGTTATATAAATTCCATGAACTCTTATGATATGAATTCCAATAACTGTTATGATATGAATTCCAAGCACTGTTATGATATGAATTCCAAGAACTGCTATGATATGAATTCCAAGAACTGTTATGATATGAATTCCTTGAACTGTTATGATATGAATTCCAAGAATTGATGTTATATGAATTCCAAGAACTGTTAGGATATGAATTCCAAAACTACTATGATATGAATTCCAAGAACTGCTATGGTATGAATTCCAAAAACTGTTATGATATAGATTCCAAGAACTGCTATGATATGAATATGATGTGATATAAATGCCAAAAACTGATGTTATATGAATTCCAAGAACTGATGTTATATGAATTCCAAGAACTATTACGATATAAATTCCAAGAACTGATGTTATATGAATTCCAAGAACTATTATGATATAAATTCCAAGAACTGATGTTATATGATATCCAAGAACTATTATGATATGAATTTCAAGAACTGCTATGATATGAATTCAAAGAACAATTGGGATATGAATTCCAAGAACTATTATGAAGTGAATTCCAAGAACTGTTAGGATACGGATTCCAAGAACTGTTTGGATATGAATTCCAAAAACTGTTATGATATAAATTGCAAGAACTGCTAGGATATGAATTCCAAGAACTATTATGATATGAATTTCAAGAACTGATGTTATATGAATTGTAAGAACTATTATGATATGAATTCCAAGAACTATTAGGATATGAAATCCAAGAACTATTATGATATGAATTCTAAGAACTGTGATGATATTAATTCCAAGAACTGTGATGATATGAATTCCAAAAACTGTTATGAATTCCAAGAACTATCATGATATGATCATTCAAAATTGACATCAATTTTTTTGGGTATTAGAAATATGTATTATCATATATGAATTCTGAAAATATGAATAGAATTATAGCTGAAATTTCCAAAGTGAAAAAACAAGATATTAAATTATCTGAAAACCTAAACCCTGACAAAATTATGTCTGACTTTCAAGATATAGAATACGGTATTAACACTAACAAATATATACTGCCAAAGAAGTATGCGCTGATAAAAAAATACAGAATTCTATTCGGGACTCTCTTGCATGCTGTAGTGACGTAAGTGTGTTTGTCCCGTTATTTAATATCGTGGAAGGAATGCGAAAGGAATTGGGGCGAGATTATGAATTGAAAAAAAGGTTAATTCGAAGATTAGAAATATACGGACGTTAATTCAAGAAAATTAAAAAAACCAGCTGGATATAACTAACGATTTGACAGTATAGCTCGTTAGTTGAATACATCACTGTTGTAAATACAATGGAAGGTCTATAATTAATCAAATAATACGGAAATAAATTAACTAACTGAAAAATGTTTTTTTTTGTTACTTGTCTTTCTGAGTCAGGTTGAAATGTAGAAATTATTTGATGATGACAAAATTACTACATCGTACATGAAAATCTCTTTGATATTCAAATTGGAAACTGATTTACTGTTTCAATAATGGTCAACGAAGCTTTAACAACCAGATTGACTCGTGAGCGACTAGATGCAATTAAAAATTTTTTACCAATCCGCGACTCTGTCAGAAATAAACTGCAAGCTAGACAGAGTTTACAAACGGATTTTACTACGGGATCTGAAGAGTTGTTTAAACCAATAACAACAGCAACGAAAGGGGTAGAGCGAGCTATATGGGGGGGGGGATGATCCCGAGACGGGGGAAAAAAGAAAAAAAACCCTCTTATTGGTGAACTTGAAAAAATAGCAGCGAAAACTGAAACAAATAGCAAGGAGATCCAAACAAACAAAAATCCTTAAGAGCACTTCCTGGTGATATAGTAACTGCTTCAAGACAAGAACGAGAACTTCGAAAAGAAATAGAACGATTAGTTGATATTGATATTAGATCCCCACAGCCTGAACTACAAGCATCACTTGCAGAAGAAGAAATTGAACCACCAAGTAATATTACTATCACACCACCACCTGAATTTGAACAAAAGGGTGAAACAGAATGAAGAGATCTTAACCCTAAAAAGATATTTAGAAAAGATATGATAGATGATATAAAAAATATGACTGATAAGAATTTGCTCAATTTATCGTTGATTCATTTCCAAAGGGTCAACGAGTACAATATATGAATGAAGATTATATAGACGCTATAACTAATAAGGATACTTGGAGAAAAAATTATATTGTGCAAAAATCAATAAGTCTAAACTACCACCCAACGATGAAGGATTTAAGAGACTTGAAAAGTTGATACATCAAATAGAAAACCCACCGACACCAGTTGCACCTTTTATATCCCATCCTCTCCAGGAAATATCAGAAGCTGATTATAAAAAGGATGAAACTGGTAAAAGCGGATATGGATATCAAAGGGCTTATTCAGGTAGTGGTTTAGTTAGTTGTACTGGTAATATTATCGGTGATATGGCACGATTAGAGGTTCTCATCGGAGGGAAACGAGCCGGATATAACTCACCGGAAATAATTAATGAAGCAGCTGATATCTGCATTCGGTTATTTCAAGGTGGCATCATGGATATCAATACATATCGAGATTTGATGGACGAGTTAGTGGAAAATCATACGGATCACCATGGTTATCATAGTGATTAATCACCATGACTGAAAATCCTTTGAATTGTTCATTAGATAAATATCATTTAAATAAGATGATCATACACTACAACCATGAAAAAACAACCAGCGTCTATGTAGTAAACTCACGGTTTCCAGTTTATAGAACATACTATGGTGATGGTCTCGGTAATACCATTGCAGGGTTATTTGCAAGAATGGCTCCAAAGTGGCGCCGCTAGCAAAACAACTATCAATGAAAGTCATTGATCTTATTCGTGATAAGGGTATTAGCGCTGTTGGAGATGCTGCCAGAAAAGCATTTTTGGCTGCTCGGGATAAACTAACAGCGCTAGTTCGACGGCAAAAGAAACCGGGACCGATACCATCTACAGCGGAAATGCCTGCGAGTGTTAGTAAAATAATAAATAACGCAGTAGATCAAAAACTAGAGTCACTGATGACTCCGTCATTCACCAGCGACCACAGCAACATCGCAAATATGATACCGGGAAGTGGTTTAAAAAAACCACGACGACGATGATGATTTAGACTTTAATTTATCAAAGTGATATATATAATAAAATGTTCAAAAGGTCATCTGATCCAGCGTTTGATATGAACGCCCCAGTTCGCAAGGATGATTCTGTACGTGATTATCAATTTTATGCCTATCACGCAATAGATTCAAATAGTCGATCAAGAATTGAACTTCAAGTTCATGATATCAGTAAATACTTTTTACCTTGTGAAGCATTTATCGAAGTAGAAGGAGAACTTGTAACAGCTGCTGATACTACTGCTGTACCAGCACCGTATCCAGCTGATACTCAAGTCGGGTTTGTCAATAATGGGATCATGGCGTTATTCGATAGTGCAAAATATCTCATCGATGGAAAAGAAATCGAGTCGATAGATCGTGATGTTGATATGGCTACAACAATAATAGGGTTAGTGAGATATTCCGATGATTATACAAGATCGGCGGGTCCGTCTATGATGTTTGTAAAAAATATTAAAAATGCCGATGGAGGAAAACAATTTATTGTAAGACGACCACATAATATTGCTAGTATTGCTAATGTTGATGTCGAGAATATGATTGTAAACGACAATCCCAATTTCAATCTAGGAGCTGCGACACGTATATCAATGTTGCAAGGAGCGCGTAGATCATTTTCATGCGCGATTCCACTACATCATATATTTGGATTCTGCAGAAATGTTCGAAAAGGTATCTATGGAACAAAGCATACAGCAACACTCGTGCGAAAGGGTGATGATAATGACGTAATTTGGAGGATTCCAGCAGTTGAAGCAAATGCAAATGCTGATGATGGTAAAGTCAATTTAACAATATTATCACTGTGGATGCCAGTGTTGACTCCATCAATTACCGCAGATGAACAATTACTATCATTTATGGACCAAGGAGGAAAATCATTACTAAGTTGGCTAACGGTACAGATGTTAAACAATTAAATATTAATGGGTAACTTACCTGGAACCTATCATCAAAACAAGATGTTACTGCGCCACGTCATATATTTATTGCGTTACAGGATAACTCACGAGTTGGTAATCAACTCCGCAGCCATATGATATTTAATCAATTAGGTATTAGAGACGTTTCACTGAGAATAAACGGCCGGAAGGAACCATCCGAGGATATACAACTTAATTACGGTCAAAACCATATTGCCCGCGTGTATCATCGTTTATTATCATTTATAGCACGCGATCAAAATGTCGATACTGGTCTGCAAATATCACAATATGACTTTATTAATTTATATCCAGTCTATTTTTTTTCGTTAGAACATCTTGATTTAACAAGACAATTCGTCGTTGATATACATTTTAGAGCTAAGTGCTTCGTGGTGCTATTGCCGATTATAGAGCGGTTGCTGTTATTCTCAGCGACAAATCAATGCTAATCGAAGGTGTTGGCGGAATAATGAGAGTGATAGATGCCCCAGTGGAAAATCTGTGATTGCCAAACATATTACAATTAGATCAATCTGTTATTGTATAATGAAATACAGTTATATTAGTGTTGCGTTAACTCCCGGTCAACTCAATAAATTGCAATCGGAATCAGCTAAAAAATGCGGAACTACAATAACACTGAAACCCAATTAAATGACTGGTGGTCAGAATAAATTGTCACTAACAACTCGTCAAGTAAAACACTTCAATGATGCTTTCAAAGATAAAAAGGCGTTCAGTTCACTCTCTCTGCAGCTGCGATCAGTGACATGAAAAAATCAGGCGGTATATTCCCGTTGTTAGCTGCGTTACCAGCATTGATTGCTGCGGCTGCTCCAACAGTAGCTAAAGCGGCGGCGTTAGGAGCCGTTGGTACCACGGCATGAATGGCACTAAAGAAAGCAACTGGGCGAGGATATAGAAAAAGGGAAAAGGTCTAAGACTACCAGGAACCCCGTATTCATGGTACAGTGGAATGGTTCAAAGACTGCCAGGGACATAGTATTCATGGTATGGCGGAAAGGGTCTAAGACTACCAGGAACGGTTTATTAACCCAGAAATCTTCGATTTCCAAACCGATGGTTGTAGAGTCTTTGACTCCAATGTCCAATTTTGATTTACTCGATGCTGCTAAACAGCTCGCGATTAAAAACTTGAGAGGTGTCTTTATGAAAGATCAGTTGCCGGAACAACCAAACAGCGTTGAAACAGGTATCATTAATCTCGATAACAGCACCGGACCCGGAACCCACTGGGTTGCATACGCGATTGATCCACGTGCAATCGTTTTTTCGATTCATAAGGATTAGCGCCGCCGAAGGAATTTAACCGCTATATACAACAATTAAACACACCTCATTGGTATTCTACGCTACCAACACAACAAATGAATGGTCCACCAATATGCGGCAGCGAAGTATTGAATGTTCTTGATGATATTTCAACATCTGAAAAAACACCACATGTCGTCGTAAATGAATACACCAGCAATCTCTGGAAATCAAAGATTTTATAGAGAAGGAGTTTTACAATAACATGATTGATAATTGGGGAAGACCTCTATCAGCGCTGAAGAAACCCTCCTCTGATGGCACTGCAACCGGTGATATACAAAAAGTAATCGAAGATGAAATCGCTGAGACGTTGAACTTAACAAGTGTTGACCTCGGGGAAATAGTTGTATTTCAAGATCGTCAGGGTAAATTGAAGTCTAGTAATGTTTCCCTGGATGATATTTTAATTAAACAACGAGACACAACCGAAGGCACTATCGCGTTATTTTCCGATCAGGGTAAATTGAAATCTAGTAATGTTTCCCTGGATGATATTTTAGTTAAACAACGAGACGCAACCGAAGGCACTATCGCGTTTTTTTCCGATCAGGGTAAATTCAAACCAGGTGTAATTGTTTCAACTATCATGGATATAATTAACAATATTGACAAGCCGCTACTAGATTTCCTTGGAAATCCACCGGTGACTACACCTAGACTCACAACGATAAAATATTCTATGTTGGAACTAGCAACACTTCAATGCAAATATGCAGATCACGTTGAAAAGTTTACATCATTTCGTAAAATTTTTATCGAGAATTTTTTTGCAACCAGTCAGGATAAATTTCATATAAAACTTCCTGATATTAAAAACTCCATCAATGAGATGAAAAACACCATCGAGGCAATCAGGGAAGATGCAAGGAGGATGATAACAATCGTTGAAAAAACAAAAATCCTTCATGCGAAAACCAACAACGTAACATACACGATCCGTGTCCTACACACAACAAATTAGATATCACTGCAACCGTTAAGGGTATTTTTCAATTAACACTAGTAAAGTCAACTCAATTTAATATATCATCGTCGAGTTCGTCTGGGGTCAACAATATGATATCAACAATCATCGACAAGGTTACAACTGGACAGTTCAAGATAGCATCCACTGATAAAAAATTGGTTAGAATATCGGTATCATGATATGTGGAATTCGTAGCAGATTTGAGTAAACATCTAAACTGAAAATGGCAAGGCAATTTCACTAACGGTTTCAACTGAAATCATAAACCGATTTGAAAATGAAATGTCGTCATCAACGGTACCTTCGGTATCTCAATATCGCTATGATCAGGTCAGAAAATTTCAAAATAGACTCAAAACCTTCACTGAGGAGTATCAAATAAAAATAAAAAAATACCGACGAAGAATCACCGCAATTGATGTTACCGTGTATTCGGTGAGTGGTTTAATCGCCGGATCTGGTATAATACTATCTTCGTTGACAATGATTGCTCCGATAGCTGTTCCAATTTGTATATCCGCGGCGGAAACAATCGCGGGAATAATTTCGATTATAACAAAAAAAAATATCATCATGCAGTCAGTGTAAACTGCAAGATTACTTAATTAAATTTCATGTTGTATCAACCGCCTACTCGCAATTATCCTCGTTGATATCGTCATCGCTCGATGATACATTTATATCAGATAGTGAATTCTCAGTGATGGTAAGTATTTATGATTCCGCGATATCAAAATTAGAGTGACAACATAAATATAATAACAATAACAACACCGCAATAACTACTTCAACAAATAACGGAGAACACAAACCCGAAAACCAGCATGATCTCAATAACCTCAATGATATCAGATAGTGAGTTCTCAGCGATGGTAAGTATTTATGATTCCGCGATGTCAAAATTAGAAATACAACATAAGTATAATAACGATGACAACACCGCAGGAACTACTTCAACGAATAGTAAAGAATACCGAACCGATTCAACAAATAACGGAAAATACCACACCGATGAGGACCAGCATGATATCAATAACCTCAACAACCGAATAATTCCTTGGTGTTTGCAAATGAAAATAAATCCGATGGAACTCCAGACTGGAACGTTGTTTCGATACCATCTGGGTCACACCAAATCGAACAAATGAATGTTGAATTATAGCGTAGAATAAAATCAATTACTGGAACAGAAAATCGCTTTAACGGTTCACGAGCCGACGTTATCATCTGCCATCGAGATAAACTCACCTAGTTATGTCGTAGATATCTATCAGAGTTGAATAAGAACTATACTGGGATGGCCTGAAATACCACCTCGACAGGTTAACATACCACCAGCATAACATATACCCAAAAAATCTGATTATATCACCGACAGGATAAAATCTGATAATCCAATAAAAAAAACTATAGAGATTACGATAAACTGTATTTTTTCATTAAAGTAATAGAAGAGAGCGACCCAAGATATTACCTAATTGATCAGGATAAAATCACTGAAATTTTCACATCGCTCAATTTCGAAATTTCGATATTGTTGATATCTCTTAAATCAGGTACTCTCACCGGAGATGAATTTATCAGTGCCGTAGAAACATGTAATAAAATCATCAATGACATGGAAATATTTTATTTGAAAATTATTCAAGATATATTAGATGACGATAATCCTAAAACGAGAACGTTGTTTGCGTTAAAACATAATATACGTGTAGAAGATATTCCTAAGTTCAAACTACCAGGATATAATATCTCAGAACTACAAAAATATCTCAATGATGCCATTGATGAAGATTTCCAAAAAAATCCATGACGCATGAAAAAAAAAATAGCACCACAACCACAAACAACTATCCTGACACATAATAATGACCCAGACGGAGGCGGCAGGCATATCGCCCCATTCAACGTTAATATAACCTCGGTGATAGCATTGAATTTAGTATGTGATGTTATCGAAGAAAGCTATCAAATAAATCTCGAGCGATCAAATCAAGCTCAGAAGGGATATATTTCGTATTTATTTGCACTAATAGCTCCTCCAAGATTTCTAATAATCGAGGATCCAACTAATCCAGTCTTTATGCGATGTCATAATGATTCATTAAAGAGAATTAATTTCAGACTCACTGATCAGTCCAATAATCTAATTGATTTACAACGCGATGTCTTACAAATTAGTCTGTTTGTCAAATCGTAAGAACTTTCATCGTAAACTAATTTCATTGTTAACCCATAACAGCAGAGTGGGGCGGACTTGATAAAATACCAGGTTAACCCATAGCAGCAGAGGGGGCGGCGACAACGACCTAGGCATCTCAAGCATGCCTTTTTTACGATTTCGAGGAAGCCTTAGTTTGCAGAAGCGACGCCTGTCCGATTCACTTTTGGAGGAAGCCTTAATTTTCCGAATAGATGCCTATAAACAGTTGTCCAATTCGCCCCCTCTGCTGCTACTCCGCTGCACAAGAACAGCCACAGTCTCTGACCCAGCTCGGTCTGGTAACAGGATTCAAACACTTGCCGTTTGCTAAACACTGAACCACAATAACTGACTCCTCAACATTGCTAAAATGATGTTGTTCATTTGCCCTTTTGTTTATAGTCTGGACAAAAGATTAAAAGATCCTGTATGGACAGAACAAATGATTAGGAACTTTTTAAAAATGAATCTGATGAATTATAAATGCCAGAAACATATTTAGTATATGTGCCAATGTTTGCTGGGATTTGTTTATGATAGGGTTTGCTTACAAATACCCTTTTCTGGCATTTTAAATGTTATTCTGATAAGGAAATACGACTATGAATAACAGTAAAATGAAATGTAATATAGATAGTGTTATACAGATTCAATATTTTTTAGATACAGATATAAAGAGAACTTTACTATTTTTTAAGTTTCTAAATAAGCCTGAAGATGGAATGAAACATTATTTCATCTAAAATTTTACACATGGTTGTCATACAACATTGAAGAATGGGTGGTTTACTAACTGTTGTGAGATTTTCATTATAAACAAAGCTAGGGAAGCATCACTTGGTTCTCAAAACATGTTGCTAGAATGTATGTTGTTAATCTGAAATTAATAAAATTCAGATGCTAAAGATTTCTCACCAAAAACATAATTGTATTAATAATGTGATTTACTTCTTATGAAATTATATATTACCTGTATTGACGAAATTATGATAAAATCCCCATCCACTGACATAACATTCTGCATGATGCCCTGCATTCACCATTTCTTCAGCAGTAGTTCTAGATGCAATGCAAATAGGTCGCACATATTCATTAAAGACAATTGGCGGATTGAGGTAGAGTAAAGCTATGTTATTGTCATAATTTTTGTTGAAGGATGGATGAATATATGACCGCAATACCGTGTACAAATAATTTTGATTGCCATCAGGAATGCATGTTTTAACTTCTATTGCTCCAACTCTTACAGTATATGTAAAGGAAACACTAAAGAAAAAGAAATTGAAAACAAGCATTTACAAGATACAGTTTCATTTTCAATATAGTCGTGGATATATAATCATGAAATCTAATGTATTATTATTACAAGCTGTTGCTTTATACTGAGTCATTAAGCCGTATGACATATGCATTTTATAGGTCTCGTAAGAAAATGGATTGGAACATCAATTGTTCATCAGTAAAGTCAGTTAATCGTATTTTGGTTTTAACTTCTTGTTTCGTCCAAACGATGCATTTCGTGTGATATATTGGTTGTCTTTAGCTTGCCATCTTAACATTGAGGGAACATAAATTGCTTAGATATTAACAAACTGCATATTTTGATGCCAAAACTGACATGATTTAAGCCATTCAAGATAGTGAAATGTCATGCACAATAGATGAACCCAGGTATGACCACATGCTTACACGAAGACGTTCATCAGAAATATACAACACTCAAAACAGGCTGTAAGGAACATATATTAAGAAGAGCATAAATGTTTAACAAAACAAAGATGTATTGAAACAACGGTCAAGATAAAAACGCAATGTAATACATGTATATATAATCTGTGCAGTGAACATTGTGATAATCAACATTTTAAAGGAAACATAATGGAACAAGAGAACAATAATGTAAGCTACAATAACAAGCTGTGATGACCCAATTAGGATGTATTGTCTATTCATCACAGGAAAAAATAAATATAGGTCTACTTACTTTTGTATGCAATGGGAAGCCGTGAGGATCCAGTTTGGATGTATAATTAAACCACCACAATAATACTTTCTAGATCTATAGATTGCTACCTGCCATGGTAACTACCCAAGTACTGCATCACGACCATGAAGAATTTTCTGCAATCTGCTATCATCAAAGATGGTGGTGCCACATTCTAAGGAAATGAGTGTAAGGTAAGTCAAATTTATATCAATTACATTAGTTATCAGAGCCTCAGGGTTTCATTTTTAGTAAACATAACCTCATAAAGTAATAATGTTTCATATTATAACAGTGATTACCAATGGCTACGTGAGTTTTCATTTGATACAATATATGAACAGACGTGCATTGTGTGTGCATACTAATGTACATTATGTTGAAGTAAAGAGACATGTTCACTGACAGTACATACAGTAGAGTTCAAACAAAATCAAATTCATTAAACGTTATACATATTAAACCAATGGTACTGTCAGTATATCTACAACTTTTGTCTGCCTCCTACGGATTGTAAGAATGGGATTATTGCCATCATAAAGAATGTTATGCAAAAACGGCTGTTTTTGGAATTTTTACATGAAAATACAAGCAATAGAGTTGGAAAAAAAATACTGTTCTATTCCTGTTTAATAAACTGTGGCATGCTGTATTATCCTCATTTGACAAAATAAAAGAAAATACAAATGATAGATAGATAGATAGATCGATAGATAGATAGATAGATATATAGATAGATACATATATAGATAGATAGATAGATAGATAGATAGATAGATAGATAGATAGATAGATAGATAGATAGATAGATAGATAGATAGATAGATAGATTGATAGAAACATAGATAGATGGATAGATCGATATATAGATAGATAGATAGATAGATAGATAGATAGATAGATAGATAGATAGATAGATAGATAGATAGTTAGATAGATAGATAGATAGATAGATAGATATATAGATAGATAGATAGATAGATAAATAGATAGATTGATAGATATATAGATAGATAGATATACAGATAGATAGATAGATATATTATAATCAAGATAGATATGTAAATATATATATATAGATGTAAAAGGTGAAGATTTGACAATTAGAGTTAATCTTCATTTGTCATATTATGTTTTTGTTTATGTCTGTAAGTGTGTGTGTGTGTGTGTGTGTGTGTGTGTGTGTGTGTGTGTGTGTAAACGAGTACCTTTACCTAAATGGGTTGCTAGTTATGTTTGTTCCTTCCATTATATTCACTATGGACAACTGCTATATATATCTTTTAGTATTATTTGTTTATGAAAAAACATACATTTTCAAATATGCTTGATCTCGGATGAAAAAAAATCATTCATTATGAATTAGATGTAATGGGCAGAAACACAACAAGTCTAAGATTGTAAAAAAGCCTGTTTTATTTTGTCGTTTGTATTCGTGAACCCACTTTGCAATGATGAACTCCACATTGTTTCTGATGTTAGAAGAATTTCACCTCTCTCTGTATGTCCTATAATTTGCAAAACAACAGTACATTTACAAAGCATTGGACTAACCAAAATATAGTGACAACCATGTACATTATTATGGGTACAAAGGGTCAAAATGTATTTTTTTACTGTAATTTTTGTTCTGTATATTTTGTTTATTGTAAGCCTGTAAAAAGGTTATATTGATCGATGATCATACTTACCAAAGGATGTGCAAATAATCAATGCAGACTTACAGGGTCCTCTGAAAAACAATCTCAGAATAAAAGCATCATCTAAATGAAACTCTGTAACAAAAAGTAAGTAAATGTGTTTGCCCAAGAATGCCATAACACAGCGAACAACGTTGGCAAGGATATAGTTCAACTCACTGAGAAACATTCAACGCTACATTATTCCAATGAAAGTAAAATAGGAAAACTATTGTAAATGAAGCACTTCAAGGTCTCAATAAAGCTTGCAGGTCATAGTGATTTAATATTTGTTTCTTACTCACCAAGATTGCACAGGAAGACGGACGGTTCACGGCCTTGATATTTCTGTGTAACTAAATTAGAATGCATTCAAAAGAACTTGTTTGTTGAAATAAATTATAAAGGACTCACACTGATACTTAAAAGCCTGGGAAAATAGAGGTAACATAATCTGACTGAGGGGTAAAAATTGTGCCATGACCGTCGGTGAATGATATGTAATCGCTAGCTGCCCTGAAAAATGGTACATTAAATTTAAAAAAAAAATGAAATACAACATAAATGGTATTATAGGTGGTAATAAATCTGAGTTGTAGAATCTAAAGAAAGATCAGTGCTAGTCATGACTAGAACAAATTTTTGTACTACCACGGCTGTTGAGTTTATGTCCGTCTATCTGCTACATATCGTGTGAAATAGCATAAATAAACAATGTTAAACGTGATTTTACCAATATCATTTACGTTAATATATAAACGTATTTGCTGTCACACCATGTGTCTCAAAATAAGTGTATATGAAAAACATCGGGTTGACAAAGGTTTTATTTTAAGATTATTGCTTATATAAATAAATGTTGATAAAATGACCCATTTAATCTTTATCAATGTTATGATTTTGACAATGATTGATCCGATCGATTCTACTCACCCTTGTCCTGATAAGGAACACAGCATGTCGGCTAAACTTTTATTCATGTTGTTATAGCAAACTGGGAGATAAGCTGCAAATTGAGAATGGTAGATCTTTGCGACGTTGTCTGCAACAATCACTGAAAGAAAACAAATCAGAGTCCTATTTAAAACTGTATCGATGAATTTTCACTTTATCCAGATGTTTATTCTGGATTCGTCCAAGAGTAATCTTGTCATTTTAATTATTTCATTTATATACCTTTTTACCACCGTGTCTTCTTCTTTAAGACCAAATATACTAACGATTTGTATTTATTATTGTTTAATATGATTAGTAGTTGCGAGTATGTCTTCATGTTTTATATGTGCCTAAAAACATCTTGTCACATACATTTACTAACATAACTCCAAATTTATTGTGTACCTATAAAACATATATGCCTCCAGATGATATCCAAATTTATTGCGTATCTATAAAACATATATGCCTCCAGATGATATCCAAATTGTATATATACCTATAATACATGTATGCCCCAGATGATATCAAATTTATTGTGTACCTATAATCATATATGCCTCCAGATGATATAAAAATGTATTGTGTAATTATAAAACTTGTTTGGCTCAGAAAGTTAATATCCAAATTCAATCATGTTATTATTGTCAACCTACAAAGTGGTTTCAGTTCTTATCAAAATTATAATTTGCTCTAGTCCCAGAATGTAAAGCCAGAAAGGACCACATTATCTTGACCACCTGGCTTACAGTTATCTAACAGATCACTACATCATCTGATCACCTGACACACAGTTATCTATGAGAAGCTACTGACAAACGTTCTTACATGCCTACATGGACCGAAGCTGAAAATTGGACCAAAGCATACCGAGGTGAGATGGCAGTAATCCGTAACGGTATTTGCTTTAGACCACTGCCACTTATGGCTCCTAATATTTTAAATGACAGTAACATACTGTTTGTAAAAGAATGAAAGAACGCCTAAACTTCAAAATATGTCTTGCAATAATTACCAGAAAGATGCAACTGCAACCTGAATACAGTCCAATTTATCATGTGTTAGCCGCATGATATAACAAATCGATCGTTAACATTTGAGGAATCTGACTTTCTCCACGTTCCTGTCATGCCACGAATATGGAAACGAAATGCCTGTCTCTAGGATGCACATAGTCAGACAACATATGCAAACCTGGAAAAGTGTCCAGCGCAATCCTCACCAGAGCTTGCATCACTCCTGGCACGATATTCGTTTAAGACCATCTGTATAGTGATAGATCAAACATTTGCCGGACATCCAGTAATGTCCGGTACAATTAGGCTTTGTGATCACAAAATAAGAATGGTATGTAATTAGGGCTATGCAAATGTTTAAATAATAATGCAGAAGGTCTGAAATTTCTTTATTCTACAACAGCTCACATAAAATATATTTTGTGATACCAAAAAAATGTTGACACTAGGACAAACAGCTGGATGGAAGGACAGGCAAATCGATCAATGGGCAACATAACTAACAGTGAGCTCAGATGATTTTGGAACCAAACAAACCCTTGTTAAATAACAAAAGGTCATTAGAAGTCATATTTCTAACTGTTAAAGAGAGATCAAAATATATGACCAGGCATAAAGTTTTCAAAAGGATGAATTTACCACCTTGTCAGCTAGCCCTAAGACAGAGATATATAATTGTATTAACTTATTATCATTATATTGTATGATCTATATAAAAAATGGGATGGGCAATGGCAAGTTACAATAATGTACAGATTAATATAACAAACCGATTATTATGGTATCAGATGTGACTTACCACAGCCATAAAGACTGGTTGTTAAGATTTTAGTGACCTACCACAGCCATATAGACTGGTTGTTATGATTTTAGTGACTTACTACAGCCATACAGATTGGTTGTTATTATTTTATTGACTTACCACAGCCATACTCATCTGACTTGTCACCACACTGTGGGATTCCATCACATCGTTGGGAAGCAGGAACGCAATCGTGGTTAGTACATTCAAATGCACTGGTGGAGCAATTAGCTGTAAATGTATACCAGTAAGTTTGATTTTATAGGACAGATTGAGATTAACACTGACAATGAAAAGAAGAAAATTAATGAAAATTTGACCACAATCAAGGTTAGTAAATTCAAAATCAGAGAGGGGAGCAGGTTCCTGAAAACATATAATAGTATAATTATTTTTACAGCACAGTAGACGATATAATCGATTATGAAAGGTTTGTTTGTTTTGTTAGTTTGATTAGGATTTTTAACGAATTTATCACACTTTTTCAGTCATATCACTACCATGTTTGTAGTGAGGCAGTTAATAGTGATGTCTAGCACATGGGCATCATGCCGCATACATGTAGCAAGAGGTGCCTCCCAGTCACATTATCCTGAAATCAGTCCGACCAGTCCTAATACTAACCAATTTTTGTTGAGCGCCAATCGAGGCAGCTGTTAGTACCATTTTTGTATGTCATTGGTATGACTCGGCTTGGGATCTAACCAACGACAACCCGCTTGCGCTGCTGATGTTCTAACCACTACGCCACTAGAGTGGATCGATGATGAAAAGTAAAAAATCAATACAGACATGAAAGTATATTTATAAGGCGAGAAATGAGCAACAAAGCGAAACACATGAGATAAATACTTATAAGAAGAAAATATAATGGATGAGATTGAAAGAGTAAAGAATACATTGAAAGATTAGCTTACACACATATATAAGTATTATATTGATTAAACACAATGTTAATATACTGTCAAGAGAGAGCAACCCTATGAAAAGACCAATATGAAAAGAAAACAATAAAGGTTCAAAAAATGAATCTAAAAGGAAGTCTTCTTTTAGAGAATTTATATTATGCCAATATCTCTTCAATATCATCAAATTACCGGAAATTTATTTTTGCAAGTCATACGTATTTAAATAAATATCCACCAAAAATCCTGTTTATTTGTGAATACTATTTGAGTCAAAAGTAATATTAAACTGCTTCAATTCATGAAACTGTTATGTTAGACTGTAATACCTTTTGTAAATAAGAATAGATAGTTCGAACTGTGGTTGTTGACCCACAATGCACAGCTAAGGCTGGTTCCTTCTTTATTATTCAAGGGATCAATCATTAACATATGTATAAGAATTTAAATTAATATCAGATTTCTGACAGGTGCCGATACAGTACTAGGTGGTCGATTTAGAGAACGTTGACCAATACTATAGAGCGAAACCTGGTTTCCTCTGTGAAGACATTTCTGCTGAATCATGCAGCAGAGTTCTTAATGCAAAATTATTATGGCTGACAATGCATCTGGCAAATTACAAGAACTGTAATGTATATGGTGGCCTTGTCTTGTATCAAGGCTTCTCTGCACATGTCTCAATCATTTTGTGCCAGTGAATTCACTGTTTTGATGGTCAAAATGCTCTCCTCTGTAACACAAGTAAGGACTCGGAAAATGGGCTCTAAATATTTCCAGCAGCACCAAAACCTTGATTATAATCCATTACAAGCAGTGTAACATGAAAAGACACACTTTGGGTCGTATTATAATTTTAGACGTCATCCATATTTATAAACAAAAAACCATTTTCCTCTAGTGGCCTAGTGGTTAGATAGTACGCTTCGGAAGCGGGAGGTCGTGGATTAATCCCGAGTCGTGTCATACCAAAGACTTATAAAAATGGTACTAACAGATGCACCGCTTGGCACCCAGCAATTAAAGGCTAGTTTTAGGACTTGTCGGCCTGTTGTCAGGATAATGCGACTGGGTAGAACATCATGTAACATGCCTGTAGCATGATGACACAGTGTTAGACATGAAAATATACTGCCTCGCTGCAGACATCGTAGCGGTATGACTGAAAATCGTTAAAGGTTAAAACTACGTTCAAAATCCTAATCAAATTAACATACATTGTGCTCAGTGCTACACTAGACCTATACTAGGATTATACAACTCAGAAAAATATCTAGTTAACTGTATGATGACCTGTGATATACAATGATGTTTTAGATAGTTCTCAATTCTATAGAAGGCTTGCTTTGGTGATGTGTTGAATCTAACTCAGGTGTGGAAAAGTCCATTTTGCTAATTTGCACAGAATAATGTACACAACGTAGAGCCTAATATGTCAGGTTAAACAGATTCAATAGACACGGTCAAAAACCGATGCGATCGAGTCCAACATACCTATTTGGCCTCATCCGTTTGTACACACCAACAATCTACTTACGCTCCTCTTCTGACAATCAAATACTCATTATTTCAACTATGAAAACGAATTTATATGGACAACGTTCTTTTCCATACCAAATCTCATCAACTTGGAGCGAATTGCTTTTTGGAATCAGACACAACGATCCTTTGCAAGCGTGCAATTAAAATTAAAAGTCACATGTGTCAACTGCAAGAACTAACTAAAAGACCTGATACTGTGACTTACCTCAAATATTTTCAACACCTTGTTTCATGTCTTATAATTTCATAATGCTTGTTTTGTTTTTGCTTTTGTTGTGATTTCATTAAGTATGCTTTAATGCGCTTAAAACGTTCTTAAGGTTAAGGTATACGAAGTGGTTAGTAGTAGTTGTAGTAGTTGTAGTAGTAGTAGTAATACGAGTAGTAGTAGTATTTCACATCTATTCATTGAATGAGAAAGTTTTAGAAAACGTTAATATAGTTTGTGATCAGCACCACCAGTCCCAAGTTAGATTTTTCCAAAATTGGTGGAAATGATAGGATCTATTGTTTCCAGCAATATGGCAAATGTTTATTTTACTTGAAATCCCACCCCAAATCATAAGTACCCATACACAAAATTATATGACAATCTTAAGAGAGAACACACGAACCGTACCGCAGTTAAATTCATCTGTACCTCCTCGGCAATCAGGGATCCCATCACAGAAGTACCTGGTTGATATACACTTTATACTGGATGGGTTCTTGGTGTTGGTCGGGTCTTGGGGACATCGCTTTTCACCTGAGAAACATTCTGAAGTACAAAAGAGAAACAGCAGCATACAATTATATTACCTTGCACAGTTACATACAGTCCAGGAAAAAGTACAGTATCTCGCTTATGACAAATCAGAGACCTATTACGGTGTTTCTTCCATAACAAACCTAAAGGTCACAAAAGCATTTGCTCCCAAATTGTATTGAAAATAGATAGTAGGGTTTGGCTCAGTTAATCATCTTGTAGCTTCCACAGAGTTAATAATCACTGAGTTCTCCAACAATCGCAGAGTCAAAATGTAAACTAAACAATGTTTCAAAATTTGTAATGACACATGTTTCTAAAAGTGTTCTCTGGAAAATTGTGTGGCCAGATTCACTGCATTCACATTTTTGGTGGGCATCGAATACTTTATCATATTTCTTTAAATGTTTGATACAGTTGAGTCTTTTAATATTTAAAAATGATGAATATTTCCTAACGTGTCTGGCAATCTTTTCAGATATGATCTCAAATTGCAACATTATGTCACATATGGATTTTATGATGCCAAGAAAAACACTTATACAAATTTTAATAGAACTGTAATTTTGTAATTGTCTATAGTTTTAGTCGATAGCTATAAGTGTTACACTTGGCATGCCATTAAAAACTGTGGCATAATTTATTACACACCATAAAACGCGGAATAAATCCAGCAACATTGCTGGAGCAAAGAAATGTGTGAGCTTTGTCATCTTGAGACAAACCCAATAAAGCATTCGCAAAGTTTTATGGCTGTCCGTCCATAAATGTGATACCAGTTGCTTTCGCCGTTTCATGGAAATCAATTAAACTTCATGCTACTTGCATTAATAGTTTGATATCAGTCCATAAGAAAACGTTTATCGGCTGCATTCATAGTGTTGTGGCAGTCCCTCAAAAACTGATTCCAGGAGCTTTTGAAGTGATAAGACATCTATTAAATATTCATACCAGCTGAAATTATTGTATTTAACAGTTCATAAAAAACTGATACATGCTGCAATTATAGTTATAAGGCAACCAATCAGAATTCGTTCTAGTTACATTCATCCTTTTAAGGCAATCCATCAGAAAGCGATACTGCCTGCATTTATAACTTTCTGGCAATCCATCAGCAATTGATAATAGTGACATGCATGGTTTTGTGGTTGTCCTTGATACTGGTTGCATTCATACATTTGTGTCAATAAGTTAAAATTGATACCGGTTGCATTCTCAGTTCTATGAGAGTGCGAAAAACTGATATTATATTCATTCATACAAATTTATATACTTTGCATTCATAGTTTTTTGTCAGTTCATCAAAACCTGATACTGGATTCATTCCTAATAATATGGCAGTCCATCAATAATTAATATCATTTGCATTCCTACGACTTTTGTCACCTTCAGCAGCAATATAAAAATGACAGAAACTTCTTAAATGAAATTCAGATGAGGATATAACATTTACTTTCATATAATTTATCCAATACAGGAAAGCTCTTACCTAAACTACATAGCTTCTCCTCTCCCCAATCACTTAATTTATTAATTATTGATCATTTATCTGATACAAATTGTTCAATGAGAATACGACTTCTTAGGTATTTTTCTTGCTATCATAACTACAAAGTTAAATGTTATAAAGGAACATAAACATTTGATGGATCATTTTCTTAAATCTATCAGAATTTCTTATCATCATTACGACAAAAGGCAGATTGGTGATAATAGCAAGGCAGGTAGCATCATAATTACAGATCATTTCTGCGTGTTTCTTAACATCATTACTACATATGACAGCCTGTTAATAATAGCAAGGAAGGTAACATGATAATATACAGAACAACTTTTCAGTGTTTTTTGCGATCAGTACTTCAAAAGTCAGCCTGGTAATAGTAGCAAGTCAGGTAACATGACTAGTACATATCATTCTAAGTGTTTCGAACCATCATTACTTAAAAAGCAGCTTGTTGTAGTAGCGATTCAGGTAACAAGATATAAACGTATCATGTCTAGGCGTTTCTGACCATCATTACTACAACAAGTAGCTTGGTAATAGTTGCAAGTCATATTACATGATAATTCCAGACCATGTCTAGGTGTTTCGTACCATCAATACAAATAAAATGTAAGTCAGGTAAGTTGATAATTACAGATCATTTTCTAAGTGTGTCTTACAATCATGACTACATAAGACAGCCTGGTAATTGCATTAATTACATTACATAGTTCACTGTTTATTCATTATTACGTAAGGCAGCTTGTAGTAGTAGAAAGTCGACTAAATTGATAATTACATATATGTTTAAGTGTTTCTTCCCATCATTATTATAAAAAGCAACTTGTAGCAGTAGGAAGTCACGTATCATGATAAATACAGCTCACGTCTAAGTGTTTCTTACTATCATAATGTACATTATACAGCCTAGTAATATTAGTAAGCCAAGTAACATGATAACTACAGATCATTTTTAAGTGTTTATTCCCTTCAGTATTACAAAAGACAACCTAATAGTAGTAGTAAGTCAGGTAATATGATAATTACATATTATGTTTAAGTTTGTCTTACCATCATGACTACATATAGCAGCCTGGTAATAATAGCAAGAGCTGGTACTTTCTGTAGTCTCGGTAAGTTTCATACTACAACGGAAAAGGTCCTCAACATTACGACTGCAAGTAACTTCCATGGCATGCTGTACGGGTTGGTGCCATGAGTTGACAAACGCACCTTGAAATCTTCCACTAAAGTTAATTTAATAATGGTTTTTATTTTGTTAACTCGAATTATCAAGTAATTGGAATTACTATCATAACATATTCAATGAATTACTGCATTTTTAGAAACTGGGATTTTCGCTTAAGAAATGGATGAATACAATGCTGTATAAAACAATATTTTTCAAAATAAAACACAATGTTGGTATGCATCATTAGTCCTGACAGATATAAAAGCCATGCTTACTGGTAACTCAATTGATTGCACACTAGTTCAACAATGTTGATGTTGCCTTTCATGAAACTATTTTTGCTCATACACACTGGCCTCCAAAGACCCTGGTAGAAAATATCAATACTGCCATAGGAACCATCCCCATTGATGAGCTTGACTTGATAGTCTGTATTGTCTGTAGAAATGATAGAAAGGTATATTGATTTTAGTTTCATTGTGACAAATTTGTTTCACTTTGCATGACTACAATGATTTTGTACAATTAAACATGTTCTGAAAGATCACTGTTATGTGAGACCACCTTTCGTGAGTGACCATATTCTCAATGCACAAATTATAATGATTGTGCAGTGTTATGACCTTTTATGAAATACCACCTGTCTTGAGCGACTATAAGTTTTTGGCAGAAGTTGTGGTCTTTCAAGACAAGTTCTATAATATAATACCATAAAACATATTTATTCCGGTTTCGTCTTCTGTTAATATCATTTGCACTGCATTAGTTGTCAAAGTAATATCTCATGTTACACAAATATGTATTTTGAGAACAACAATCTTATCTTTACACTGAATAGGATTCACTGCTCTCTTTGGTGGAGAGCAAAATAGTAGCTTTGTAAGGAAATATTATATTGTTATAAATAAGTAAACATTAGTCTCAAATTCAAGATCAACTAGTTTCACGACAGCATAGTATTTGCTAAAAATGTACTACTTTTAGTACCGAAAATTGATTTTTGCACTTACTTAGTATTTACTGACACATTTATAATTAGTATTAGGGGCACTGTGATTTTGACTGCAGTTATTACATTGTTTCACTCATTGAAGATATTTTTTTCTATTTGACTGCAATGTATTCGAGTCTGGAATGCCAAATTCAGATTAAGCTCAAGTATGTTTTGTGAATGATGAGAATAAAAAAATATTATTATTAAAGTAGTGTTTAGACAGAATCATAGATATCACCGTTTAAATTTATAGAAGAGTTCCCAGCTTCATAATATTATAACCAGGAGAAATTAAGCTCCACGAAACCTGAACATACATCAAGTTGTTGTTTTAGAATTTGAATAAAGTAAACAAAAAGGATATCAAGGTAAAAACTGACTAAAATAAATGAAAATTAAGATCCAGAAAAGTGTTGATATGGGCTGCCAGGTGTGTTAGGGTTTAGGAAAAAGTCGACTTTATGATCTGTTGTCAGTAGACATCAAAACCGCTACACACAACCATTATCAGGGCAGCAAGATCGCTTCTCAAAACTTATATCTCAGTGTCGATGTATCACATTGTAGGACTAATACTTCTTACTGAAATACATTTAAATGTTTTAATAGGAAAAAATGTCATGCTATAACAATTTTTTTTTCAGGCAGGTATCCCAGACTAATCAGACATATTAATCTGAAAAGATCTTAAATACAATTTGAATTTGAATGAAAGAGTTCAAAGTGTTATGACTGTAAAAATAGACTATATTGATTATTAAATTGATGAAACCAAAAGTGCGAAAGTATAAGAATTTTGTAAAATTCAACAAATAGTACATTTCACTAGAACAAACAGACAAATTAAAACTACCTTATATTATTCTAATTTGAATCCCTAATGACTCCTGACGTTTTATCACAAGTCCATATATGTAAAGTGCCAACATTCTTGTAGGTTAGGTATCTAGCATATGAAACTGTGAAAATCGCCTGGAGTGTAATTATGTAGTAACTCTTGTCTAAAAAACCACAAAACCAATGCCCATAATATATATATATATATATATATATATATATATATATATATATATATATATATATATATATATATATATATATATATATATATATATATATATATATATATATATATATATATATATATATGTGTTAAATATAATTACAGACTATTGTTTCAGTCCAATAATATTATTGGCGACCTGTGTATAATTCCAGTAAATATAAAAGTGAATATACAGTTTTATACTAATTAAAACCTGTATACAATATTTGATTCTCAAGTTGTTAAAGGAGGTAGCAATGTTTAAAAAAAAATAGCATTGAAACGAAGAGGAAGCTGGGATAGAAATTAAGAAAAACTCACTACTGCAATTTTCCTCATCTGACCCATCCGTACAGTCATTACCACCATCACACTGCATGTCACCTGGTATGCAAACTCTGCTTGCGGTACATTGGAATGTGTCTGGACCACAATCTGGATAGACTGGACAAGGTTCACTAATAACAGACACATCATCAAGGGCCACAACTCCTGGCCAATTGGTTGTGGCAGTTACAGTTATTTCTTCAAAAACAATGCTGGCGTCGCCTGACTCTACAGATACCCAGCCTTTCAACAAATTATTGACAGTTATGTTTACATGATCATACCTATTATTGGTAATAAATGTAATAATTGTAACAGTTGTCTTCTGTTTATGTGATCATACTCATTTTTCCTAACAAAGTAATAACTCTAACCAGCAACTTTTGTTGCTTATTTTTTGTAATAAATACACTAAACATTGCAAGTTTCCTCATCTGAGCCATCCACGCAGTCATTACCATCATCATACTGTATGTAGACTGGTAAGCAAAGTCTCGTTTTGGTACATAAAAATGTGTCTGGGCCAGAATCTGGGTATACTGGATAAGTCCACTGATAACATACACATTATCAAGGGCCAGAATTCCAGGCCAACCCCTTGTTCTTGTAACGGTCTTTGCTTAAAAATGTTGCTGATGATTCCTGGTGTATAACTTGCCCAACCAGTCACTGGCATTTCTGTTTACATGATCATACCTATTTAGGTAATAAATGCAATAATTTTAACAAGCCATCGGGAATTGATTTGTCACTTGTACAAATAAAAGTTTATAACGTTAAATATATTAAATCCCTAATTTGTTGAAAAAGATCGGTTGTTGGTTGTTGTGTGTTTAACACCACTGTTCATCTCATTTCACAATGCAACACAAAATTGTATGTTATGCTACATACATATGTTTGTTACTCCTAATAATTTAACACACACATACAAAAGAATGATGACAGTGACTTGTAAGTCCATGTGCTTTAGATCATACTCGCACGTGAACCATATCAGGAAAAGATTATGATGATTGAGAAAGTGACATTTTTAAAATAATTGTTTTGTTTTCATTACAATACACAATCTAATGCTTTTAAATAAGAATATTCCCCAGTTCTATAAGTTCTGCCTAAGTTTTCTTTTAAACATTAAACATAGGAAATGAAAAGTGTAGTTCCATTTAAATCTATATCATACATTGTGGAGGAAAGTTTGCATGATGAATGATTCGTATGCTTATAACTAAATTAGTTTCAGAAAATGATGCATTTTTCTAAAAAAAATAAATGACTTAATCAATTTGATAATGTCGTAATTATTCCATGCATGCTATATTAGGAGACTACCAATTCCCATCCAGCATAGTTCTACCAATTATTTGCACCCCATGACATATAAAAGGCGATATAATAGAAGGTATTACTTCAATAATCACATCTGTTCTTAAAATGTCTGCTGCATCTTTAAGATATGCTTGTTTACAGGTTTTCTTCTCTTGATTTTTTAAAATCTTTTATGTTGATTTTAAAGTAATTTACAATTATAAAGTGTTCATTTAAAGGAATGAACCAAAAAGCAGCTATTTATAAATAAAGTAAGTATGTGGCTATTCAACATATTTTAACGATTACGAATATAATTATACTAAGTCCTACCAAAAGGAACTCATTTCTTGATTTACTAATGATAGTCCGTTTTATGAGCATTTTCATATCATTTGGTAATTCTTCATGAGTTTGTTTTTCAAAATGCTCTGCATTCGACTTTTTATATTAAACTATCATTCAAATGCAGGAATATCGTTAGGTCAATATGCTTGAAAAACTCTAACATTTTAATGCTGAAAAAGTGTCAAATTGCATGTCACAAACTGCTATAATGTTTTTAGTGACAATATGCATTAAAAATTGAAAAGGTATTAAAACGTCATATTTCTTTTACAAAAAACAGAAACATTCTTGACACAGTATATTTTCTTGACCTAATGAAATGAACTTAAATAGTATCACCATTTTGGAATACTAAAATCGACAACATGCTCAAAACTAGAATAAAATGCATCATAGTTCTTAAAATAAACTACAACAACGTATCAGAATGTAGAATGGATTATGTAATAATTTATTCATCAGCGCATGATTTTGGAATATTTTTAATTTGGATGAAATAATTGAAATTCCTTATTAATTTTATTAATTAGCAAAACTTATTTTTCCTAACAAAATATGTTTGTTTGCTAATACTTATCCAACCATAATACCTTTAGGAAACTACTAACATCTTGCAAATCCTCGGTCCCAATCACTACTTATACACATAGGGAGCTCAAATTTGTAAATCTACTTATTTGGCGATAAGGCAGAATGAGCTCCCATTACATGAAACACTTAGAGACACAGTATAGAAATAACCCATTTAATACTGAAGAAAAGGCAAGCTTCCTGCGGATGTAACTGAGGTAAGGCTGGGAGGGTGTATGCATATGATGACTGAGTTCGTATCTTTGAATGACCATTTTTTACTATGACAAAATTTAATTCGTTATTATTGACTATGAATTAAGATAATATTTCAGAGGTGAAAGGAGGTATATCCACTTGCCCAGATATGCCATAGCGGGGCCACTATGGTATTATGACATCTTCAAGGTAACCATGCTAGAGGAGAAACTATCTGTCGGTACACGGCTTGAAAAAGAAAAACGTTTTTACTTTAAATTCAGCGACATTTGTAAAGCCGCGTCTAATGAGAAGTAAAACAAGACGCAAACACCTTTGATGCAACGGTTTTATTAGCATTAACAAATCACCTGAAAGCTTGTTCTGGGCTTTGTTGACGGGCTATAGTTCAGGTGTGCTCAGACGAGACAGAGCGTATGTTATAACGCTTTTGCTACAAGTGAAAGAGAGACTTATTGACGAAGAAAAAGGATGCAGTCATTTTTAGGACTGACCCATCTTGTCCAAAGTAGCATGTAAATTGTGTCTGTTGATATAGTATGCATTTAGATAATTTTGTATGTTGTTTCTAATGGCATGATGAAGCAGGTTTTGTATGAATAAAAGGGAGGGAGGTGCAATTGAAGACGGTTCATTAGAGGTGACGTCCAGCATGATTAGCCCAATTTAGGTTCAGCTCTGTTTCTAGGGTTAACATTTCTGGCCATGTAATCACTGAGTTGGTAAGAAGGTCGAAGAAGTCTTGTGTTGGTACAACATCTACCTTCAGCAATTATGAAATGTGTCTGCGATCATGGAACATTCCTGGCATGAATGTCTTCCTTTTGAAGATCCAGAGGAATAAGCTATTTGTCAGATTTGTTTGTTTCGCACAAGTGGATGAAACTGTGACAATGATTTTCTATGTGTTGGAGTGGAATGACGTCATGCCTGAACGATTATCTGCACTACTGCTTACGAAATTATGTAAATGTCAAGGCTTCGTTGAGATGATGCAGACATCCAAGGTCATAATACGAAAAAAGATGAAACAATTGCCGTCCTGGTTATATGAATACATAAAGAAACATCCAAATGGTGTCTGATGCAAGACTGATAAGGTAGTTAGACGACAACTCCTTGCAGAGTGGTGCCATGAACATAGGCAAACATGACGATTCCTTTGCTTTTTTGATTATTTTGAAATGAAATGTGTCGGGGGTAGGTATATAAAATCAGATGGATCAATTGCAATGATAGGCCATTATCTGCCTTAGCTGTTCGGTCTGGGATGGTAACGAAAAGAACATGGTTTTTGGCATACTCAATTGTCTCAAACAGGCCCACAAGCTGTCGGTCCCATCGGGTACAGGTCTGAAGGATAGATAAAATATTTTGTTTGAACTAGTGGATTCCTTCTGAAACGATGGGTCGGTCAGTTCTTTGAGAAGCAATGATTATCCTTTTTATATTGCTTGTAACAAAGCCGTTTGAAAAGTCCCACAATATAACACAAAGTCAAGGATTGATGTTCTTGCTGTTTACGATAAATCTCCTTTGTAGGCATGAATTCATCTTCGAAGGAAAAGTCCCACTATATGACACATCGGTCTGGAGACTGAAGTCCTCTGTATTGTTGAAGATAAATCACCATTGGAGGATTTAGATAATCATTGATGGTTAAGAGTCTCAACCCATTACGCAAAGGTCTGGATAATTAGATCTTAATTGTTGCTAGGGATAAACCATCATTGATGGATTGAGATAAGTCAAAACTGTTGAGTTTTTGCTAGGGATAAGCCATCATTGATTGATTCAGATAAGTCACAACTGTTGAGTTGTCAGACAAATAAAAATACTCCCACGCAAACTTAATATTTTTTTACCTAATAAATGGCTTTACAATGTCCATTCTCTCCATGGTTTTTAAAATGTCGTTCCTGGGGAGCGGACACACAAATGGCGTCCCAAAATGATGTTAGTGGAAGATTCCACAGTCTATCTTACTTGCATCGGTAAACAACGAAACCTAGGGCGCATGGGCGTAAGATAGGTTAGGTTGCTCAAAATCGAACCGTTGATGCATCAATGAGATGCAAATATTGAGAGGACTGGGCAGTAGGCAAATACGAGGATACCATTCGTAATAACAAAAACAGTATCAATGATTCATCGTTGCATTTGTACATGTTGATGAAAAGCCCACATTTATGATAGAAGCTAACTGACTGACCTAGGTGTAGTATGTTTTCCAGGAAAGTTGATGTTGCCACCATGTAAATGGTCCGCATATACTAGATTACTCAATTCATTAGACGATGGAAGACACCCGGACAATTATTTGGGTGCCCTTTATTGATTCACCATGTTGTAGACTGATCGTACAAATATCCTAGGAGCCTTAAAACAGAAACCTGAAGGTATGTACAGTCCAAGCAATCAGTGATGGCAAAATCTCCTTCACGATTATTGTTTAAAATGTGCAGTGTTTAGTGGGAACAAAGTAGAGTTTTATATATTGATTGAGGGTATTTAGGCCGATGATCTAATGTATATAGTATTTGCCGAAGATACCCAAACCGTGATAGCTTCATAGTGTTCTGCATTCATCGGGACGATAAACTGATGCTAGATGATAATCGTTGGAAGCTATATGCTATACTGATAAGATTACAATACAGATAAAACACAATATAATGATAAGATTACAATACAGATAAAACACCATGAAATTAGAAAACATAATAAAACTGAAAATAGTTAAGGTAGGAAACATTATTTGATCTTTACCTTTGTTATTGCAGTCAAAAGGGTGCGTTTTCATAGCAGTCCTTAAAGGGATCACCGTGTATTTGTCTCTAATTTCAATGGGAAATTCAAGACTTGGTAACGGCATTGCTGATGATGTATTATACGGAATGAGATTTACAATTTGATATGAGTTAAACTTGTTCCTGAACATGCTTAGGTCGGCCTTTTTTTGAATAAACACATACTATTGATGCTTATCATTTTATGTTCCCTAGTATATGGCCTAGGAGGGTCAGAACTAAATAGGCTATCAGTGTCTAGTCTGTAGAATATCTTTAGGAATATCATTTTGGACTGGTTTTTGTATATTTAATCATGTTATAAGTAAGTACGTCTGCCAAAAGACAGCTAACTTGGCTGCGTGTTAACTCTATCATTCCGTAGGAGGAATCAAGCCGGACACCGATGACACAATGTAGGATGAGTTACACCTATGATGAGTCCTGTCGAGGTGACTTGGGTGCCGGGGTTTGTTTCAATTGGTTTGATGTCTGTGGCTAAAGGGTATAAATTAGATTCACACTGAAGATGAAATCAGCAGACAGTCTGGAGATATCGTCGGTCGGAGTTTTATATTGTAGGGTCTTTGACCATAGTTGCTATAAATGTAAGACAAAATATAGTCCAATGGATAAAGCTGTAGCCCTGCACCTGTCTTTTTAGGCAACGCTCGGGCAGAACTAAATTTTTCAGAGTGTGAGCAGGACATTGATAAGTCTAATAAAGCATGGAAGCGTACAATTTAAATCTAATGACAATTCCACCTGTTTAGAAATACATTTGATGTTTTGAATCCTGTGTTAATGCTTATAAATATATAATGATTGTTACCTAAAAGCATCAGCGGTAGGAAACGTAAATAAAGGGACCGCTTCGGTGGCCTAGTGGTTAGAGCGACCGCCGCGGCAACGTGAGGTCGTGGGTTCTATTTACAGCTAAATCATACCAAAGACTTACAAACATGGTATTAACAGGAACCTCTCTTGGAGCCCAGCATTAAGAGATTAGTGTTAGGACTGGTCTGCCTGTAGTCAGGATAATGTGATTGGGTTGACACCATGACTCGTGTCCTCGATATGATGCCCTAGTGCTTGACATCACTATAAATTGCATCACTGCAGATATCGTAGCGATATGATTTAAAAATTGTGAAAGCCGAGTTAAAATCCTAATCAAACAACAAACAAGCAAACGAGCAAACAAACGTAAATGAAGGATTTATATGTATGTATTCAGAGGTTAAATATGCCGTGTCAAAAGAAATCACCTTTCGATACATGAAAGGACAATATATTGCATATATGAGACCTTAAGAGCTGAACAGGTGCTCACTTGTAAAAAATAACAAAAAATCTAAGGTGAGAAGTAGCATAGGCTACACATGGGACAGACTGAACGCTCAATCAATTTGTGTTTGTGTGTATGTGTGTATGTCTGCGTGTATGTCTGTTTATCTGCCTGCCTGCATGCATACATGCATGCATGTCTGTCTGTCTGTCTGTCTGTCTGCCTGCCTGCCTGCATGCAAGCATGCATGCATGCATATATGTATGTATGTATGTATGTATGTATGTATGTATGTATGTATGTATGTATGTATGTATGTATGTATGTATGTATGTATGTATGTATGTATGTATGTATGTATGTATGTATGTATGGATGCATGAAATGAAAATCATAATTACCATGCCAGGCGTATTCCACTGCTGTCATGGACATAAACAAGGAGTTGAGCTGAGAGGGGGTTAGGTCTAACAGCTGTGCCATTAAGATAGTAGTAGAAGTATACACTCGATTCAGTTGTAAAATGTTCACGTGGTGAAGAGAGTATTGCACTTAAATACTCAAGTCTAGTTGGGCAATCAACGCCATTATCAGTAATTGTGTTATAATAGACGAGCAGGTCTGTATGGTTATAGGCAACCATGAATTTACCTGCAAGAAAACATACCGTTTGTAGTAGTATATAATTTTCACTTTGAGAACGGCATTGATCCAAAGCTTCTACCAATAATATGACATCATATATGAAGCTAAACTGTTTGTATGTTACATTTTCATTTTAAGCAAATCGTTTACTTTGCTCTGAAATAAATTGGTTTGAAGAAAGATTATTACCTATCTTGTATTTTTATATTGATAATGTCATTAAACAGTGTAAACCTTGATCTGTCATCGCAAAATATAAAGACAGCTAAGTCGCAACACCAGCATTGTTATGTTTGTTGTTGCTGGTGCTGTAGGATTTAATGACATGTGTCAGCACACGATATACTATACATGACGGCCATTAATTATGGTGGAGTAAGAAATCTGGAAAAAAATCCGGAAACATCCTCCAACCCGCTGTTAGTTACTGGCAAGCATTTTTACATACTAACATTTGCCGAATCTGATATTCGAACCGACACAGACAGAGGTAAGATGGCAGTAATCCATCAAAAAGTGAGCGCTTTAGTCCACTCAGCCACTCGGGCCCCATGTTTTAGGCTTTAGGATAGAAATGTATTGTCTTGTTACATTTTGCAATGACTCACTCTAATATTATATATAATATACTGAATTTTTATTACATCGCATAATGGCATACATTGGTCTATGCAGTTTGTCAATAATAATAATAATAATGAGGACTTTGTATAGCGCCTTATCTTTCGAAGCTCTAAGCGACTTACACCATCTATAATGATATGACTACACCACAGAAAAACAAATGACAAAATAAATGAAATTACAAAACATATATACATGCTGAAAACATATAAGATACAAAACATTATTAGGTCTCTAAGTTTGTCCCTGCAGTCGAAACCGGTGAGTTTAGGGAGCACTCTTAAAAGGGACCACTGTGTCGTTGTGTCTAATTTCAATGGGCAATTCGTTCCATACAATGTAGAATGATATACTAGGGTCCATGCAGTTTGTCAATACACTTTATGGTGCTACGCAAGGGTATATACAGTTTTTCAATATTGTGTAGAAGTATATACAAGGGTCTATGCAGTTTGTCAATACATTTAGAATGCTATACAAAGGTCTATGCAGTTTGTTAATACACTGTATAATGATATACAATGATCTATACAGTTTATCAATATACTGTAGAATGATACACAAGGCTATATAAAGTTTGTCAAAATATGCCATAATAATATACAAAGGCATATGCAGTATGTTCTAATTTTAATCTTACAGTGTATCTTCTTGCGTATCAGCTATAAAAAGAATGTGGGTCTTCACTTTTGTATTATCTTAAATGAACAGTGTAAACTCAGATACACCAGCCTATTATCCTATTGAAAAGTAAGGTTTGCTTGAATCTACAAATTAACGGAACAGTGTTCAACCGGATGTGTCATCACTTTATAATATGTATGCTCTATATTTAAGCAATTTAAGCATACATGTAGAGCCACGAGTGGCCGAGTGGTTGAAATTACTTTCCGTTACGGATCACTGCCATCTCGTCTCTGTCTGCGTGAGTTGGAGTCCCAGATTCGACAAATGTCGGTATGCGAGAAAGAGTGCCAGTAGCGTCGGTCGTTATTCCGGGGATTTTCCCGGGTTCTTCCTTCAACATTAATACTGGCCGTCATGTATAGATTATCGTGTGCTGAGAAATGGCGTTAAAGCTACTACTACCACTTAGCATACATGTTTTCTTTCATGCATGACTTAAACTGAAGTGTTCACCCTGATCTGTAAAGACCTTATATAACAGTAATTCCATTTATAATTTCCAATGTGCTGTGTGGACCATGATATGCATAACATTACATAATGAGTAATGTCTGTTTTAAATTCCATTTATTATTTCTTGTGAACATTGTATAAACGATCAGCTCGCTGAATCGTATGTTAGTAGGTTTCAGCCTTTAATGTTAGTTATATATATTGTTGGAGACTAACACTGCATAACTCGAATTGTCAGCTCATTATATGATGTCTGATCTGTCTTTATTGTGCTTTATGTTTATCATTACAGACGAAAACTGCATAACATGAACTGTCGGCTCATTATGTGATGTGAGATCCATCTTTGAGTGTTATGTTTTTGTCATTACAGATGAACACTGCATAACCTGACCCGTCATTAAAAGATGATTGACTCGTTTATGTTAATTCTATTTATCATTACGGATGAATTCTTCATAACGTGATCTATTAGATCATTATGTGAGGTCGGATCTGTCTTTAATATTAGTTGTATTAATCATTAATAATGAACACTGCACAACGTTCAGCTCATTAAGTGATGTGGGATCTGTCTTTAATGTTTGTTTTATTTATCATTATCGATGAACACTGCATAACGTGAATTGTCAGCTTATTATATGATGTCTGGTCTATGACTTCAGTCGTAGTCCTATGTATCTGTTTAGATGACTTGTCAGTCCTCTATCACTATAGTGTTATTCAGAGTGGTGATACAAGTTGTCAACAGTATTGGAAAGTCCACATTATGATAGGATAAATAACATAGAAAAAACAGTCACTTCATTTAATAGACATCATGAATATCGTATAGTCCATTTCAATACAATGTCAGATCTATGTTTGAACTGTTAATTCTTTTTTCCAATTAGTTGTCAGCACATTAGATATCCTCTGTCACTATAATCCTAACTAAGGCAGTACGACACGTTAAGAATATTATCGGTGAGGGTACATCATACTAGACTAAATCACATAGAACATAAAGGCATACCCTGACATGCAAAGATCAGAAACAACAGAGATAAGATGGGGCCAGACTATGACAGTTTAATGGCGAACGTCATAAATGTAAAGTGTCTTCATTCAATATATTCTTGAGATATATCACGAAATATGGTTGGCTAGATAGACTGTCTGTGTTATGATCCTCAAACTCCAGCGACAACACAAATTTGAGAGTTACAAGCTCTGATTCTAAAACCAATTTCACTGAGAATATCAACTCCATCATTGGAATGAAGATAAATACAAAATCTGAGCACAATTCATATTCGTATGTTGTTAATGTATACATAAGCTTCATGATGTATGAAAATGAAAGCATTGACCAGTAACTTGATGTCATGGTCAGTTATATATGGCTTTCAAAACCATTTTCCCTTTCGTATGATGGTGGTCAGATTGATACTAATTCATTTAGAATCATTTTTATGTTGAAAGTACATGTAATAAACATATATTACAAAGATTTATATTTTGGGGGGAATACTGGTTTTTTACATAATGGTATAGTTATATACTATAAACTAGCCGTTACGTTGTTTATCAAAGATGGCAAATATGGTTTTCATTTTGGAGGTCTGGTTAACATAATTTCTTAGTAATATTCCAACGCCTGAATGACCGTCTTTTCAACAAATATTACTATTACACTAAGTTGAAGATGGCCATGGAGGCAATATTTGATGTCAAAACCATTTTAATTTACGATAAGCCCGACATGATTTCTTGTAATGAATATATAAATATGACCATACTTTTAGCCGGAGCAGCAATACGGATATTATAAGTGTTTGTTTTCATACTGTATGTCTAGTTATCACCATTTGGTTTCACAACCAACAAGTCATTATGTAAATAAACTATATAAGTATGATCATCCATTCAAAAAAGTGATACATGTAAAACGTACACAGAATTGAGCATGTTTAGAAGCATCATCTCTCTATATGACCAATTTGATCCTGGGATAAATGTGTATGCAAAATTTCAAGACAATCATCCTTGAAGATTAAGAGAAGATGTGGTAGCTTGTGCTAAAAGATGAATGAGGTATGAAGGAATGAATGGAGGCTCTTATTCAACTTGGCGTGTCCAAATAAACTAAGAATTGGTATACATGACAAGTGTTCATTGAAGTATACTGTTATGTAGATTATCGTGTCTATATCTTAAAAAATACATTCAGACATAAATTAAATGATTATAAGGCAGTCCAAAAAATCTGCCCAAAATAGCGACAAAGCATGCACACATTATTAATTTGATGTTTAACCCTAAAGGCTGCACACTTATTTGAAGGAGTTCAATTACTTCTATAAAAGAAACATTACAGAGATTTCGTGTTATTAAAAGTGCTGATATCCACACTGTCCTTACTGAAAAATGACATCATAGATGTTGAGACGATATATGTAGACTGACGAACCATTTGCTTGAATGACACCGAATTATACTGATTATATTATATGTGCTATTAAATAACAATGAAATATACTGATCATAGTACCTGTTCTATATAATGACAATGAAATATACTGATGATATTAATTGTTCTATTGAATGACAATGAAATATGCTGATTATATTACCTGTGCTATTGAATGACACTGAATTATACTGATTATATTACCTGTGATATTGAGTGACACTAGAATAGTCTGATTATATTACCTGTTCCATTAAATGACACTGACTTATACTGATTATCTTAGTTGTGTTATTAAATGACACTGAATAATACTGATTATACTACCTGTGCTATTGAATGACACTGAATTATTCTGAATATATTTCTTGTGTTATTGAATGACACTGAATTATTCTGATTATATTACGTGTGTTATTGAATGACACTGAATTATACTGTTGATATTACCTGTGCTATTGAATGACACATCATTATATTCATTATATTGCCTCTGACATTGAATGACACTGAATTATACTGATGATATTGCCTGTGCTATTGAATGACATAATTATTCTGATTATATTACCTGTGATATTGAATGACACATAATTACACTGAGTATATTACCTGTGCTATTCAATGAAACATAATTATACTCATTATATTACCTGTGTTATTGAATGACACATAATTATATTGAATATCGTACCTGTGTTATTGCCATAAGTGTGATCATATTGTGGGATTTTAGAGAAATGACCAGATCTCTGATCTCATTTGGCACCGGGCTGATGATTTATGTACCCACACTGATTATAATCATCAAACTGGCAAGACACTGAACCAGATGTAAAAAAATAAAATAATGCCTGTCATTATGTTATAGAGACAGCTGTAACACAATCCAATATTGGAAACGATCTTGGCATTGAGAAAGCTGTAATGATATAAAATAATGTAAAACATCATGACATTGAGACAGATGTAAT
>JARLTB010000013.1:72500-157500 GCA_030141615.1 Unio pictorum
ATAGATAGATAGATAGATAGATAGATAGAAAGATAGATATAATTGCAGCATGTGCGACAAAATCTGTACTTAATATATTTTGTTTCGCAATGCTTTTTTCTTGTTTTTATGTACATTTACTTTTTAAGTTGAACATTTTTATTAATAGCATTAGTGGTTGTAATGGATGGGCAAGGGTTGGAGGGCTTACGAAAATCATGGATCATATTCTGCTGCTATTGTATCAGGAACGTACACAAATTTATCAGAGAATTGTCTTATCACAGTTGGCGCCAGTTATATTTATACAACTGCCTTTTATCGACCGAACATTGCAACGCATAATAATTTAATTTTGACATTTAACAAATTTGATAAGGCCGGCACGCATAATAATGATACGGACGTTCCCAGAGTTAGACATTCCAGAATAGCGTCGGGAAAATCTGCAGAGCACAATAAAAAAAAACATGAGTACTCTGATATTTCTGAATGTTATCTTTGTTTAGGATCATTTAGATGCATTTTGTGTAACGGAGTTTATTAGTTCTTTCCTCTTGGTGGGAAACGAGTTGAACAGGCAGTCTCTGTCAATATAGGTTTCGAATGAATCTTCAGATAAAAGAACTGTGATCAGCTTAGTAGGGGTCACATCAATAATCCAAAATTTTGATAATGATTTCTTGTCTATTGCTGAGGCAATATTATGTTAATCAGATTTAGTCGATTTAATGCAGCTTCGTTACATTGTAGACTGATCCGATCCAGTGGCCTAGTGGTTAGAGCGTCCGCCGCGGAAGAGGGAGATCGTCGATTCGATCCCCGGTCGAGTCATACCAAAGACGTATAAAAATTAGGTGTGTAACGAAACATTTAAACCTAATGGTGTGCTGATCCTACTATTTTTGTAGTCGTCCTCAAACAATCTAGAGTAAGCAATTGTTTAGATGCGAACCCTCTAAATTCAGTAATGGTAAGTATGTCTGAATGTGTCATGATTTCTCAAAAAATAAGACAGATATTTCGCAACCAAAACGGGAGTCCATCTCAAAATCACGAGGTTGATGGCACTAAAACATTTTGTTTTGTATTGGTATGTATCCTACACTTTATAGCAAGAGCAAGTTCCATTCAGCTTGCAATATGTTTATTTCTTCAACATTTTTCTTGTGCTAAACATAAACAAATTACAGGTGTGTAATGAATATAAGTTTCATGCTACATTTATTTAACCCTTAGTGTAAATATGCATTATGTTATGAGTATTTAAACATGGTGTGATAATCATATATTCGATAATATTAAAAGGGAGTGAGGTATGTGGAATATAAAATATATTTAAAGACATCTAATGGAGAAGTAGAAAGTACGTTTCGTTGCATATTAAACTATATATATATATATATATATATATATATATATATATATATATATATATATATATATATATATATATATATATATATATATATATATATATATATATATATATATATATATATATATTTATATTCTACCGATCCATTTCATTCCACAATGATTATTGGCATATCTAATTAGTCTTTTTTTTTTCTATGAGGTGTTACTAGCATGAGGATGTAAATTTAATTGAACATTAATTATTAATTTCCTCTTAAACATTCCAATATTGTGTCGTTGCTAACGTCAAGTACCATTTTCAGCTGAAGCTTGATACGACTGCAACCAGATAAATTATGAAGTAATTCAAACAATTCTAATTAAATATTTTCCGGCTGCATTAACTTATATAATGAAGTGGCTAACTACATACGACAATGATCGATGTGTCACAAATATATCCAACGACTCGTGTCTAGCAAAAATGTCATTTCCATTAACAACGTCGAGTGAATTGGAGAACAAGATATGGATATTTCCTTTTTGCTTCTGTAATTTTAACCATAATAAATAGTATAACTTTAGTTCTAATGTTTAATTTAAATTCATACCTCTAAAATTATGTCCGAATCATAAATATACCCGAACACAACTTTCCATTATGACAATACAATTTCAAAACGTGATATTAACAGGAGTGATAAATCTGTTTCCCAAAAAACTATTTGCTTGAATACACAATACTCTGAATATGCATCAGAGTATTTCCGAATGACCAAACTGTAATCATTTATATAGGAACGCTCCATAAAATAGTTATCACGTTCATTTAAAGAATATATTATATAAGCATGATTTAACTCAACATTTTAACAACATGATAAACAATCACATCAATCATAGGCAAAGGTCAAGATCATGATATTATCTAATAGACATATAATGTGTTAATGCAATTTAAAACGACTATTGATTTGGTACGATTTGCTTTGTGCAAGGCAAAACGGAGAACAATACCTTATCAGAAATCAATGTATCTCATAACAAAATGGTTTTCTCCGATATAAAATAATATTAATACTACAACAGCTATAATTAAAAGATAATATTGATTATTAATATAATTAATATTATTAGTAGCAGTAATATTAGTATTATTGCCAAACTGTATTTTATGAATTTATAAGTATTACTAAGTTACCTCCATTACTTCTTTGAACAACCCCATCTTTAGCGTTACTTTCCGTTAAAGAATCTGCTCCAGTTTTCCTTAGTTAAGAAATGTATTGATTTATAACAATTAATAGAGTCTGAAGTGTCACTTTTAATACGAAATTCGTTTGCAATGAAGCATTAATCTTACGTGTTAATTATATTCGAAATGTTAAATTCTTTTGAAACTATTGCCATTAGATATGTAAAGAAACACTTAAAGCAAATATTAATATAATGCTATTTAATTTGCTGAACAATGCAGTTTAAATCGAGTTATTAAACAAGCAGCAGATGTTGGTGGTAACCCTTAAAGTCTATATAAGTAAGTCACGTTTATCATTTTCATGCAACATTTGTGTATGTCTGCGAACATTCTGCTATCTGGAACAAAATTAAAGAAATGTTAAATGCGACGGTAAAATAATCATCCATAATGTATCATCTACTAATACATCAGCAATCCAAACAACTGTGTCATTATGACATACTTTAACATATGCTGAATTTTATAGCAAGAACAACAATATTGGTAACTAATTCCCGGAACATTCAAGATCAAACACAATGGAAACATATATGACCTTGATTAAACCAATCGTTTGCGAACTGCAATAAATATCGATGACATATATAAAGATTATGACTACAAACATACATAAGTGGCATATGGACAGAGTATACACATAAACAAATATATGGCCATCAGCAAAAAGATATGGACGTAGCTGCCTTTGTTAAAAATTAACTTCACCATTTTACGAAATAGCTCAGACGTATATTCTTTTGAAAGGACAAAAAACGTATATTAGTTGTCACCTTTAGGCGAACGATGGATTAAAACCATACTTATGCATAAATATATTGACACTGAAATTAGTTGCAATAACATATAAGCTGCACCACGATTACTATCCGATAAGATATGCATTTATGTTTACTGTAACTGATATTAGAAACGTACATAAAACACGTATGCTGTCTCTTGAGAACGAGATTTGTTTCCACTAAAACCCATCTCTGCACATATAAATATTTGTTTCTAGATCTGACTAAACAAAAACACAATATTAGCTTTTTGTACTTATACAAGACCAGTCTATATGCGCAATCATATATAAGAACCGACCAATGACAATACAATCATTTCCCAATGTCCTCTTCAAGAACTGAGCACTTCTTTTATAATATTTATGCATTCATCGTTAGTGTCTTAAACTAAAGACTAGTAAATACGTTTCAAGTCATTGTAATTGGGTGTGGTAGTCTGCTTCTGTAGGGTAGACACAAGCATTATGGGGAAACCAATTTGAAGCAATTGCAATGTAAGACAATTTAGAAAGAATGAACTCCTGGACTATTAGATTGGCTTGTCCTCCGTGTGTTCCATACGAGATACGAAAACAAGGACGTACTCGCTAATACTGATATTCCCTTCTCTGGCTGTGTCATTATTGAAGTTTTCTTGAATCTCTTCTACTTCACCTCGATTCATTTTGGATAACTTTGTCTGCCTGTGTACGTTAGACCCTTCAATGCCTGAAACAAAATAATGATTTGTAATGCATGTACAAAAGAAGAATCTGTTTAATATCGAAAATATTTGGAACATAATAACATTTTAGGGATTTTTTTAAAGTTGCATCAAGTATTTAAACAAGTATTAAAGATTTAATGTATGTATATTTATCTCTCTTATAACTGAAAGAAGTTAATTTAAAGAATTAAAACACTATTAGTAAGCCTATATTTGTTCCACAAGACATTCTGTGAAACCTCTGTACTTTAGTAAAACTTTAGATAGGTAAAAAAATCTAAAATCTAACAAATTCTCAGAACGTATTTAAATTACTTTCTGCAATCTGTCAAGACAAAAGTATATAATTAATTTTAAAACGAATAGAAAAATATTCCTAAACATCGTCATTAAATGAATGGCTGAGGTTGGTATGTTTTAACAAGATAAAACACATAGTTATAATATCGTTACAAGTGGCATGGAATGTGACTTCGTCTTTATCTTATATATAATATGACGTTATATCGTTTTGGGAAGATTTGATATGAAGATAAAATACACAAATTTATAAATTTTTGTTGGATCTTAAACGTTGCAAGGAAAAAAGCTCACTTGATTCACACGATGTCTCAGACTGAACGTGCTTAATTTTAACCAAACAATACTGCAGATATAATATTACAATTAAGGAATAGAATTTCGTTAGTATATTTGAAACTGGACATAATAGCATGCCTGTGCAGCCAATGATGAGAAGAATATGCCGTCAAGTACAGTCGTTACTAAAATAGAGTATATGTTTATCTATTAATATGATTTCGTATTCGCATATTAAAACAACTTCAAAAGTTTAATTCATTTATCAGGATGAAGAACGAAATGCTCAAATGTTAGATGATCAAACATACAGGATGATAATTTGCGAGTAACACGAATTGGGTAATGTAAGATTGCTCACTGCGGCATCAAAACAAAAGACTATTTTCATTATTTTATTTCGTGATAAACTTTTTTCAAGAGGATTCCAATAGCATATGTTTTCCTTCCCATGTATTGTATAGGAGCTAAACTATACTGATCTGTGAAAGTCATTTTTTTATAACAGAAAGCACATAACAGTTATTGGTAAATGTGCCTGCAACGTGCACATTGCATTTACATAAGTAACAGTGGATAATAAATATAGTGATTAATGTGGTAAATGTTCTGTTGGGAGACACTAAATGCCATCATCCTTGCTTAATGCGGCATCACGCTTAGTTAAATTAAACCAGACTGTAAGTTTTCCAGTGGTCGATTGTACTGGATTGAAAACATTTTTCCTTTTTATTAGGAAGAAAAATTGTTAATGGTAATGTATATGCTCCTAAATCGACGCCTTATTTTGTTTGTTTGTTTGTTTAGGATTTTTAACGTAGCTTTAACAATTTTTCAGTCATATCGCTACGATGTCTGCAGTGAGGCAGTTTATAGTGATGTCTACCACTGGGGCATCATGCCGCAGACATGTAGCATGATGTCCCGCCCAGTCACATTATCCTGACACCAGGCCGACCAGTCCTAACACTGACCTCTTAATGCTGAGCGTCAAGCGAGGCAGCTGTTAGTACCATTTTTGTAAGTCTGAGGTATGACTCGGCCGCGGATCGAACCCACGACGGATCGAACCGCCTCCGCGGCGGACGCTATAACCACTAGGCCACCGGAGCGGTTAGACGCCTTATATATATATATATATATATATATATATATATATATATATATATATATATATATATATATATATATATATAAATTGTAAGCATCACAAATGTTTAAAATGATTAAACTTCGACTTTTCATCTAATCATTATCATTATATAATGAAAGAATTCTAATCTTGAATAATAACCGTCGAAATACATGTTTAAGTTATATGTAGAGTTGTAAGAACAAACAATCAATAAATACATACCCATGACAATGACGATCGTAAGCAGATTTACAAGCAGAAAATATACGACGTAACCTTCCATTGTGAGGAAATGTATTAGATCTCTCTTCAGATCGACCGATGAGAAGAGTAACAATCTTCATCACAAACCATACCCTTCTATACTGTTTATCAAGAAAAGTCAGAACTATTGATTGCCTGACCTCGGGATCACTTAAAAATAATAACATCTTAACACATTGAACTTTTTGCTTATAAATATATTGAATCAGTCCTAAAATAAAGGTTGCTCTTGTATAATGGTATCATGACCGAGGACAAAAGTTCGGGATGTCGCAGTACATTATATGCAAGCATATACAATTACCAATTTGAACGTTCTTAGATTTAAAAGCCTACACATTAATATAACAAAAAGCACAGAGATCTAAAGATGGATAAAATAAAATTAAAAGAATGTTCAAAGGCAAATCTTTTTATAATATTAAATATAGGTTCACTTCCTAGGTAAAAAGATAGGCGAACAGTTTGGTTCACAGTTGTAACCCTTAGTTTCGAAGATATGACACCGATTTAGTAGGAACATGTTTTGGTGGTTTGTGCTTAGTCCTGTGTAAATATGGTCTCGTGTGAACAGGTATGGCTATGGGTGTCGTTTCACCGTGTATCCGTTGAGTACGATTTAAAAATTCCCTAACCTGTATGATTGTATGATTTGTATTAAAATATTATTTCCGTTTACTGTTGTCAATCATTTATCTGTAGATGTTTGTGATATCACTTTCCTTGCTTCAGATGTCGGTGAAAGTTCAACATGACAAACGTGAGTAAACATAAATTAATGTTACCGTCTAGTCTGGCGCCCAGGTAAAAATAATATAATCAGAAAGTAGTATTCAGGTATTTCATCTAGATCCTTTTCTCATCAGGCAAAAGTGTAGACAGTTCGTCTATAAGCTAAGCATAACCCTAATATGTTTTTTACATATTGTAAAACATTTTGTATGTAGAACAATAGCTTGCGCACTATTTGGTCAGAGCATGGGTAATGTTTTTATACAAGCTGTCGGCAGTCGAGCCATAGAAGACCTCGTATTAACCTGATTGAAAACAAAATCATTCAGTTTGAAATATTTCATAGCATGAATATATTTGATATAATAGGCGCGTAGGTGTGATGATAGATTTTAAACAAATTACATCAGATGATAGTTAAAACCATGTGAATGATAGAACATTTGTGTTTGGTAGCCTATACGTTCCTTCTTACCTATGCCTTGATTATAATGATTTAGGCGGTTCGGTTTCTGTGTAAGCAGCTTACGAATCCAATTGATTTCTTTGGATTTCTGTATGTCTATGCTTTTTGAGCGTCGATCCCATTAAGGATTACATCATTGAAGTGGTTAGAGCGTCAGATTTTGGAGGTCACAGTATTGAACTAAGCCCGAGTCATACCAAGGCTTATACAAATTATACAAAACGCTGCCTCTCTCGGCTCTCAGCATTAAGAGAATATTGTTGAGCCTAGTTAAGCTCGTGTCACTAATGAGATCACTATAAACTGAAACACTGCACTGTTAGAGCTATGTCAAAACACACACAATTACACACAGATGACTGAATGCAAAACCTGGACAAAATAAATGTTTCGGCATTGAGATCCTTTCAACTTTTTGGGGTTTGTTAGTCCTAGCCGTGGAGGTTCATTCTAATATTTACTTTCAGCGTTAATCCAATATAATGGGATCTGCATACCTTCCATGTAATTAAGTAGGTTACAGTTTCAGTCTTGCATAATATGGTATAGTTGTGATTATGAAACGTTTTGCCTGTGAACATCCTGAAAAGGTGGTCTTCCGTTCTGAATCGTTTGTTTCCATATCTATATAATTTAAATTGTCCCCAGAATTTATTGCTTTATTTTTATGATCTCAATTAGATATGAATAATATAAATATTAGATGTTTGTGTAAATATATTTAAGTTCATGAATTGAAACAGTCTTAATGGAAAATTAATAATTTACTAATATAAGACATGGTGAAATGTGATAAACTAAAGTTACATATTTTTAAAATGAATATGAATTTAAATGAATGTAACTATATCGTAGGTATGATATTTAAATAGTCGTGTTGTGACTAAATATAACAAACACGATTCTGACTTCAGATTTTAAAATCCCCAGAATTAGCATTGAAGTAATCCAGGTGTTATAGTTGACCGAAGGATGTAAAATGCTGTCGTGATTCCGCGATTCCGCCAGAAGTCATGAGTTATATCTATTTCCAGATATATATATATACAACGTATGTTGTAAATTAGAAATCCCGTGTGCATTCGATAAATAATTTTACTCAAATTAATTAAAAACCACAAAAGTCAAAACTTTCCAATTTGTATACATCAGCCACACATCTGTATGGTTTCCCTTCATGAACTGTCTGTACCGTTATAATTAAAGGCAGTAAAGCAATATAAATTTCTACTAATGCAGGTAACTGTTTTTACTACACCAGCGTGGGCCAGTCAAACCTTTTCGTTTCTCGATTTTGTAATTCACCAGTCTCTAATCATAAATTCTGAACCTGGAGGAGTCACACAAACAGCAACCACCACTTGATTGTATTCGGGACAACGACATTGCCACTCATGCGGTTCTGATCTGAATTCACCAAACGTAAACCATATCATCATGGAGACGAACTAACAATTTAATCCGTGGCGTTAGCTCAAGTATTTGGCTAATTATTTCGGGCTACGGGATATTTCCACTGGACTTAGTTCCGATAATCAAACAATTAAACACAATATCATAAGAATTCCTCAAACGGTTACTAAAAGCAATGTGCATACTTCAAATATATTGCAGAAACGTATTTAAGAAAACGAAAACTACTTCCAAACCTCGGCATTTCTTCGGGTATTGTTTCTACTCATCATGTCTATGATATAAATATTGTAATCAATTCAATGAAAGGCCCACACATACTTTTGGGTGAGGACCAAATCAAAGAATTATGATTGATTTTAATTAAAACTCTTTACATTTTATTCACGGATTCTACTGACATAGTTCACATTAAGCTAAACCTGTTAAGCATATTCGACACACGATACACATACAAGACAACAAATATGCAGAACACATGTTTAAAAATGGTCAAAGTTCACTTCATTGAAATTATCCCCAAAATCTTATGATACGATCAAATCAGTTATTGCATATAAGCCTGGCTTTACTGAGACTTCAATCTGGGTAAAGTACAAAGGATATTTTTTTTGCGTAGATGATCTTGATTCACAATCTGGATGCAAATATTTATATTGTCTTCACATGCATTAGTTCCCGTTTATGTGCCACAATGATGCATATAGACATAACACGCTTTTTTTAAACGTTATGTGTAATTAGTGTGGAAAACAAGATAGTCAAGATAGTGGTCGAGTGTTCTAAAGCGCTTTCCGTTACGGATCACTGCCATCTCACCTCTATATGCGTGGGTTCGAGTGTAAGATTCGGCTAATGAACTTATGTGGGAAAGCTTGTCAGTAGCTTCTCGAGGGTCGGTGGTTATTTCCGGGGTTTTGATGGGTTCATCCTCCACCAACAATAGTGGCAGCTTATATAGCCTATTGTGTGCTTAAAAATGGCGTTAAAACCTAAAAACAAACACATCAATTTACAAGATAGTCAAGCCGATCGCATTTTATGGTATATGGGGTGCATAAATGCCCTGACATGTTGCCATCGTACAATTAGTTAAGGATATATTTGAAACTCTTACGGCTTTTTTTCAGATGTCACAAAATCGACTCGAAGCGGACTGGAAAAGTGTCTCTAATGGTTATTTTGTAACCGTTGTTGGTGAAGTTATATGTATGAAAAGATACCAATTTAAAAAAACAATAATGAATGGTGTGTCCTTTTGTTCATATTATTAACCTGTACATTTCAATATAAAGACTCTTCCCTTCGATATATCGCAGGAAAAGAAAACAAACGTTATAATGAACTGACGTACGTTTAAAGATGTTATACAATTTGATGCCCTTTGACAGAACTATGCCCATACTAAGATGTTCAAATAAGATAAGATATACATTTAGTTACTAATTTTGATTACATGAATGATATATACATGATGTTCCATCATAAGACTAATGAAAAGTGCATATATTAATTTAGAAAATGTCCCTTACACTCTTAGACTTGTCACTATGTAGCTTGAATGGAGTCAAATACAATAGGATCAAATATTCTATAATTATCTTGATAAGTCTCGTTTCAAACTGAAAAGCAATAGTCCTGGACAATACTTACACAAATTGATTAGATGGTTTAAATGTAAATCATCTAATTACCGCCAGCGTGAGTAAGGACAAGGAAACGACCATATAACATTGATGAACAACCAAGAAGAGCGATACACTTGCCCCAGATCACTTTCCGTAGAATACAAAAATGCAAAAAATATCTAGAGTATTTTATTAAAGGAAACGTGTTGCTTGGTAACACAATATGCAATTGGGAAAAGTAGCATAGTTATGATGTTGCTGAAACCTTTATCTTCGGTTTGAACCGATGTGTGCTATCAATTCGAAGGGAAACTTGATCTATGATAGCAGCAAAATGTTTTCTTGTCTTTTGTTGCGTTCCGTCGTAGTGAACAATTTATGCGAATGAGCAGAATATAAAGAGTCTAAATGACAATTCGGTGTCGACGAAAACACGCCATGCAACGAGGTCAGATAAAATAATGCTTAATAAGAGCAGATTAATAATACATATTTAAAATACTTATCACATTATCGGGATAGTGATGTTATGGTATGTGAATGTGATATTTTATGATATGGCAACATGTTACATTTTGCTACATGTGATTCTGATCGCTATGAAATAAGCGAATGGAATTAATTTGCAGTATTCACTTGACTGATTAGCTGATTTTGTGTGGAATCCCGTTAAATTCCGCCTTCTGGAATTTTGTATTTTCAATTAACATTTTGGCGCACACGTTTCCAATTCCATTCACGTTGGGGAATTTGAGAAAATGGACTCGATTGTCTAAATATGGCCAATCTAGCTTTACAAGGGTTAGTATGTCTTGAATAAAAATATAAATTTATAAACATGGCGCAAAACTCCCAAGACAAATACAAAAACAACAACGAGGTAAACAAACACTATTGCCCTGTTGATAGTGGGTTAGCTCGGCCAGCGTCGAGGAGAGTGAAGGAGTATATGTAACATAAAAGCCGCCCTGTACACAAACGTGATTTAAATGTTAAGTTACAAAGTAAATAAAAATACGTCTGACCACATGAGAATGTAGAAATAAGCATGTCGCCAAAACAACCAAACAAGGAATTGTATTATTATCTAACCTCCGTATCAAAATTTTCTTATAAAATGTAGATTTCAATCTGAGTTGTCCTTTTCCAGGTGCATTAGTGCTGCTTCTGAAAAAAAAAACCTTTGTAAATTCTCATGTTAAAAAGGGATCAGCTACGATGTTAATGTCATAATTATTTTCATATTATCAAACACTGCGTTTGGCATTCAACTCAGATGGTTTTTTTACATAATTGTTTATACATTACTAAGTGTGGAAAACAAGAAAATCAAGCTTGAATTATTTCCCTGCTACTTGCAATATAGTCAAACCGATTGCATTTTGTGGCTTCTGTGGTGTTTAGATGCCCTGACATGTTGCCATCGTACAATCAATTAAGGATATATTTGAAACACTTACGGTTATTTTTTAAAGGTCACAAAATCGATTCGAAGCAGACTGGAAAAGTATCTATATTTGTTTTTTTGGTAACCGTTTTTGATGTAGGTATATGTATGAAAAGAAACAAATTCAAAAGAAAAAAAGAATTGTTGATTGGTGTGTGATTTTGTTTATATTATAAACCGATATATTTCAATATAAAGACTCGGCCATTCGATATATAGCTGGAAAAGAAAACAAATGTTAGAAAGTAATGACGTACGTTTAAAGTCATTATACAATTACGATGCCCTTTGACAGAACTATGCCCATACTATGATATTCAAATAAGATAAGATAGCCATTTAGCTACTAATTTTGATTCTATGAATGATATATACATGATATTCCATCATAAGTCTAGAGAAACGTGCATATATTCATTTAGAAAATGTCCCCCACACTCTTAGACTTGTCACTATGGAGCTTGAAGGGAGTTTAAAGCAATATGATCAAACATTCAATACTTATCTTGATAAGTCTCGTTTCAAACTGAAAACCACTCGTCCTGGGCAATATTTAAATATAATTGGTTAGATGGTTTAAATGTATATCACCTAAGTACAACAGTTTGAGTAAAGACAAGGAAACGACCATATAACATTGATTAACTGCCACGAAGACAACGAACGGAACAATACACTCTGTAAATATTGTGACGACTATTGTAAGGAACCCAGTCACAAAAAAAAAAAATAACAAGATGTTTGATTTAGACTGTGCCTCATATCCCTTTCCGTAGACTATACAAATATAAATTATATCTAGAGTATTTTACTATAGAAAACGTGTTGCTTGGTAACACAGTATGCCATTGGGAAACGTAGCATAGTGTGGATTTTACTGAAACCTTTATCTTCGGTTCGAACCGATGTGTGCCATAATTTCGGTAGGAAACCTGATATATGATAGCACCAAAATGTTTTATTGTCTTTTCTTGCGTTCCGTCGTAGTGAAACATTTATGCGAAAAAGCAAAACATAAAAAGACTAATTGAAAAGTCGGTGCCGACAAAAACACGTCATGCGACGAGGTCAGAGAAAAAAATGCTAAATCAGAGCAGATTAAAAATACATATTTAAAATAATCATCACATTATCGGTATAGTGATGTTATCGTATGTGAATTTGATATGTAATGATACGGCAACATGTTACATTTTGTTACATGTGATTCTGATCCCTATGAAATAAGCGAATGGAATTATTGTGCAGCATTCACTTGACTGATCAGCTGATTTCGTGGTTATCCCCGTTTAATCCCGCATTCTGGAATTTTGTATGTTCAATTAACATTTTGGCGCCAATTTTTTAATTCCATTCACGATAGGGAATTTGCTAAAATGGACTCGATAGTATAACTATGGCCAATCTACCTTATCAAAGGTTTTTATGTCTTGAATAACAATATAAATTTATAAACACGGCAAAAAACTCCCAAGACAAATACAAAAACAACAACAAGGTAAACAAACACTATTTCCCTGTTGATATTGGGTTTGCTCGGCCAGCGTCGAGGAGAGTGAAAAAGTATATGTAACAAAAAAGCCTCTCTGTACTCAAACGTGGTTTAATGGTTAAGTTACAAAGTAACCAAAAAGACGTCTGATCACATGAGAATGTAAACATAAACCTGTCTCCTAAACAACCAAACAAGGACTTGTATCATTATCTAACTTCCGTATAAAAATTTTCTTATAAAATGTACATTTCAATCTGAGTTGTCCTTTTTCAGGTGCAATAGTGTTGCTTCTGAAAATAACCGTTGTAAAGACTCATATTAAAAAGGGATTAGCTACAATGTTAATGTCATAATTGTCTTCACATTATCAAGCACTTCGTTTGGCATTCAACTCAGATGGTTTTTTACATAATTGTTTCTACAGTACCAAGTGTGGAAAATCAGATAATAAAGCTTGTATTATGCCCTGCTACTTACAATACAGTCAAACCAATTGCATTTTGTGGCTTCAGTAGTGTTTAGATGCCCTGACATGCTGCCATCGTACAATGAGTTAAAGCTATATTTGAAACCCTTACGGTTATTATTCAGAGGTCACAGAGTCGGCTAGAAGAAAACTGGAAAAGTCTATATCGTGGTTATTTGCTAACCGTTTTAGGTGTAGGTATATGTATGAAACGATACATATTTAAAAGAAGAAAAAAAAATGTTGATTGGTGTTTGATTTTGTTTATATTATAAACATATATATTTCAATATAAAGACTCGGAAAAAAGAAAAAAAAAAGTTAAAACGTTCTGATGAACGTTTAATGTCATTATACAATTTGTTGCAATCTTAGATTTTCAAATAGATAAGATAGCCATTATGTTATTGATTTTGATTCTCCGAATGATATATATATGATGTTCTGTCATAAGACCAAAGAAACGTGTATATAATAATTTAGCAGATGTCCCTGTAGCTTGAAGTGAGTTCATATGAAGAAGATCAAACAATCCATTATTATCGAGAAAAGTCTCGTTTCAAAATGAAAACCAATTGCTCTGTACAACATATGAATACATTTGGTCAGATGGTTTAAATGCATATCATCTAATGACCGCTAGCGTGAGGAAACACAAAGCAAAGACAATATAACGTTGATGGATTGACAAGAACACAACGAACGGAACAATACGCTCTGTAAATGTTGTGACGACTATTTTAAGGAACCAATCAGAAAAAAACAACTAATAAGAAGATGTTTCATTCTGACTGTGCTCCATATTCCTTTCCGTAGAACATACAAAAATACAAGTAATATCTAGATCATTTATTGAAGTAAACGTGTTGCTTGCTAACACATTATACAGTTGGGAAACGTAGCATATTTAGGATGTAACTGAAACCTTTATCTTCGGAATTAACCGGTGTGTGCTATCACTTCTCATAGAAACCAGAGCTATGATAGCATCAAAATGTTTCCATGTTTTTTCTTGCGTTCCGTCGTTGTGATACACGTATGAGAATGAGGAGAACATAACAAGACTAAATGGCAATTGGGTGCCGATGAAAACACATCATACAAAGTGCTCAGATAGAGTAATGCTTAATCAGAGCTGGTTAATAATACATATTTAAAGTAATTATCACATCATAGGTACAGTGTTGTTATCGTATGTGAATTTGACATTTTATGATATGGCAACATGTTACATTTTGCTACATGTGATTCTGATTGCTATGAAAAAAGCCAAGGGAATTATAGTGCAGTATTCACTTTACTGATTAGATGATATCGTTGAGAATCTGGTCTAATCCCGCATTCTGGAATTTTGTATTTTCAATGAATATTTTGGTGTCAATATTTCCAATTCATTCACTATAGGGAATTCGAGAAAATGGACTCGATTTTCTAAATATGGTCAATCCAAGTTTACAAAGGTTTTTATGTATTGAATAACACTATAAATTTATAAACATGGCGTAACACTCCCAAGACAAGAACATCAACAACAAGGTAAACTAAGAATATTGTCCTCTGGATAGTGGGTTTACTCGGCCAGCGTCGATGAGAGTGGCGGTTTATTGCATAATTGTTTCTTCATTACCTTGCACTGTACATTGCGTCTTCATCAGACATAAAAGAGACTACTCTTTTGTAATTGACTGTATCCTGAACAGCATTTGGGTTTGGAAAGATCCTAGTACAATGCAACTATTAATTACAACCAACATAAATCGTAACTTTGCTTTTGAACACGTGGTTTATTAACCTGTAAGACACTTTCAGCATAATTAATTCTAATTAATGTATAAATAAACTTTTTTTGAATAGCATGAAAATTGATTTTCTTCCTGATTTAATATTTGAAATATGTAACTTTATACTGTCCTTACCAGAGTCAAAACTTTGATGATCAATGAGTCATCTGTACGTTGTCTTCTCGGTGCTATATTATCTAAATAAGGTAGTTCTACCGCACAACGTCTGTATGTTTCAATAATCGTAGTTTGTATATTCCATTATACGATCTTTTTTAAAAATGTTACATTGTCCGAATGTAGCAGTATTTTCCCAAAAGTATTAATAAAGATGATACATGTGTCTAAAAGGTGCATTAGGAGCTCTTAATAAAATACACGCTCATTTTAATGCAGGCTTTAGATATTGGTTGAGTTGATTTGGTTGTGGATGAACTAACCAAGTTGTTTCGACCATTTGAGAGTAAAGACAATACCGCTATCAATGTGGATAAGTTAATGACTCTCAAATCAAACTCTACCACATGCAAACTAATGATCGGAAAAATTTAAATGCCAACAATAAAAGTGAGAGGCACAAAATGAAAATACCATTATGAATATTAAACAGTCAGTTCTCTACAGTATCTGTAAAAGCAGCACACAAAAGCATACTGATGCCAGGAGCTTTCGCAGATATATAAGAAACGTTTTAATTTATTACCTAATTCAAACAAAAAGTCGTAACAAAACGCGATAGAGAAATTGGCAGTAATATATAGCTTCTGACACAATAAGCCAAGTTACTACCATAATGGACTGGTTCAAGAAAACAGTTAGGGTACGGCAAGGATGTATTCTGTCACAAACAACGGAGCAGTGTCAAAGCTAAGACCCATATGGAGAGACAAACATATTTGTCTGAAAACTAAAATCAGACTATTAAGAGCACTTGTCATCTCAATTTTTCTATATGCTTGCGACGCCTGGGCCCAGACATTAGAATTACAACCAAGAATCCAGGCACTTGAAATTAGATGCTATTCAACCATCCTTCGTATCTCTTACATTAACTACATCACCTATGATGAAGTGCATAACACCATCAGGCACAAAATCTGTCGAAAAGAGAAAGCTAAAATGATATGGTTGTCACTAGAGCCAACAGTCTGTCCACAACAGTACTGCAGGGCAGTGTCCGTGGTGGCAGTAGGACAGCTAGATGGATAAACAAGTGGAGTGACAACATCACAGAATGGACCAGAAAAACGTTTGCAGAGGCACGGGCATTGGCACATGATCAAGGCAAATGGAGGAAACTGGTCAGATGTTCAGCATCACAGTGCCTCAACGACCACATTAGGTCTAGAAAAAGATGCTGATGATGATATTAGATCTTAATATTTATGTATTGTCATTAATTGTTGCTATTGTTAATAATAGTCAAATCTGAAATTGCTTTATCGTTATTGTGTATTTTGTTGCTAATGCTAGCTAGACATTATATCTTTTCTTATTGTCATTCTATCCCACGTAAAAGCAATTTATATAACAATTCCTTAATCTTCATTTTAATTTCGAATCTACCTTCACTTCAATCACAAAGAAGTAACGGTGCCTACAAGAGATGCAATACAACAAACGTGTATTTAAAGCCTAAATTAGCTAAATCAAAATACACCAAGCATAGACGCGTAGTAAAGATAATGAATAATTGTGAAACAGGAAAATAATCAATAGTCTTCGCAAATGGAAATATTTCTCCATAACTTATGGAATCGTCGTTACTTAATTAAAGCATTACCATAACAAATTGTCATGGAGAAGCCACACGTGGGTTGTATCATGTCGCAGTGAATTGTACATGATCGTCCACATACGCTAGTGACATACTACAGCGTGATTCTCTTATGTACATTATAGATAGTTCACAGTAAGTCAAGACTTTTGAAATTCATGTATTAGTTGCTTTATTTAGTATTAATCATATTAGTAATTAGTAAGTTATTCAGAAATGGACTTTTTAAGGTCGATCCTTTTTGGTTCGGACCATTTAAGCACTAGTCCGTTTTGGTCATGTGCTTATTTGGTACCGGTATTTTGTTTTTGATCAAAATCATTAAAAATAAGCCTTTGTATTAAGAAAAGAACCATTATATCATTATCTGATGTCAACAGCTGCAAGACAGTCCTATAGTTAAGAAACGTTTGCTAGATTGTGGGTGTTGGGGACGACGTCAGATAAACGAAGTAGTGACAATCGGCAAGTATGAATATTTCAATTTACGCTAAAATTAATCAAGGAGAGATAAATCTTTAATGCAAACATGTAGGAAAATATACCAAAAATATTAAATAAAAACAAAATAATATAGCAGTACAGATTCGAATAAACTGGCTGACAGCTTCAGAATAAGAACATTATCCAAAATGGTACAAGTTACACCTACTTTTCAGTAATATCATTGTCTTGATAGTATCGAGTAGTCCTTTATACTCTGGAACTCAAAGGAAACATTAAACACTTGACAAGTACACATTCTTTATTAATTTTGTTTATAAAAAGGCAGCTTTGGCCTAACAATTAAAGTTTATTCATCATTTCAAACTTTAAATGATATGTCAGAAATGTAAACGTGTTGCCACTTTTTCCTAATATAGTCAGATGCCCGAACCAATATTTCTTGTTAAAAGAAAACTAATAATACTATAGGTCATCAAATGTCGTATAACTCGTTATAGTCATGTTGTTTCATTTACAGAAAAGATTCCTGGACATGTGTATGAAGTGCCAAGTCAAATGTAACATCCGTGCTCAGAACCGACTAGGTATACTGATGCCTGAGTAAATTATTTTGTGCTTCCCTCTCATATGCACAAATCAAGCTATCTCCATTTGAATCCTTTTGTATTTCCTGTTCCTTATATAAACGAAATATGTACCATCCGTATTCCTAATTGACTGCACAGAAAATCATGGGTTCTATGCAATATTCTTTTACACGAAGAGTGAGTGTACGATATGCAGTGCGCTCAGAATCACCACATTCGTAAACATATTTCTTAAAATACGTTCTAAATTTGAAACCTTTTCATTTACTGGAAAGATATAGCATGCTTCAATGACACTTATCAAATATTACTAAGGCAACATTTTCGTCATCCAAACTGCTTGACTATGTCTTTAACTTTTACAATATGACGCGTCCTGCCTAACTCTCTCTCTCTCTGTCTGTCTGTCTCTCTCTCTCTCTCTCCCTCTCTCTCTCTCTCTCTCTCTCTCTCTCTCTCTCTCTCTCTCTCTCTCTCTCTCTCTCTGAGTCTAGTACATATGAACTAGAAATGAAATTATCATAAATTATCTCTTGATATTCAATACCGTTGCTGATTAGCTTTCAACAAATTATGTTAGAATTATTGGTTACGAATTCTCTTTATATATCATCGATATACATGTATACGAATCTAAATCTTATTGACAATTGCGCGAGACAATCTTCATAACGCTATTGATTACTACAAATTTATCCATATTATCTTCAAGTGAAATCAATATTTCGTGCTGAAAGATAATTACAAACCATACATGTATAATCTGACCTACAGACGCTTATAAATTGGCGTCCCGTTTCCTAACCATTCATCGAAATTACATTTCTTACTGACCTTTATGTCATCAGTCATCGCTGGGAACCAAGTTAAAATCATATATAATAATGCCACATATATCACGCTTACTAGTGAATTTGAAATTAGCTGTGCATTAGTAGTAAGCATATTTCAAACAATTCTTTGTTTCACATACATAAAAAACTCATCGACCTATGCTACAAAAAAACTATATCAATTGTAGCATCCGTGCTCAATATAAATTTGTATAAATGTCTTTGCAGTCCCCGAATAACATATATTGGGTTCTATCATATTTTTAGACGCAACATTATCTTTATCTAAGTGATTTACAAAGGTTTTGTAAATTTAGTGTGATGTATGTAATTATAATTTGAGAATTTTAACTTTTTTAATTTTAGAATCACATTCATAAGGTCCAATACTCTATTGGCTGAAGAGACTGTTGACGAACTCCATATAATACTATTTCAAACTTTGAACCGTTGGATATTAAAATTTCCACTGTTATGCTTCAGCAATACCATGTTCAAACCACATTCAGTCTAACATGCTTGATGTGAAAATTAAATACCAGATGTCAAAATGGCACAATGTTCAAATGCCGTCTTCTTGTATTTTCCACATAGTAATGTGACGTTTTATCGATCCATGTTGATAAAACTATTTCTTAGATGTCTGCTTTTGAAACCATACTGGATAATGTAGAGCCACACTATCGATATTTGAAGCAATCTAAAATATGTCAAGGTAATACAATCTTTAGTCTGGTCATTGGGGAGACATCCAATTAGACGGATAAGCATGATTTGTATGAAAGATAATGTAGACGTTATATGAAGTCTTTGAGTAAACAACCCATGTTTATATAAAATAGATTCAAAAGGATGAGCATGTCTTTTTCAGCACACAATATAATATACAATACTTTATATCTATGTTGAAGGAAGAACTTTAATTAGCTTTCATCGGCTAATTCCAAATTAAAGTCAATGCATCAAGAGGTGAGATGTCAGTGTTGTCCACCAGCGAGTGCTATATATTACTTGCCAATCTGTTTCCCAGTTCAATTTACGACCAAATAATAATCATACAAATGATATGGAGTGAAATCCCATACAAACGATCTGGAGTAAGATAGACATGTCAGTAAAACAGCATAGATATGACATGGAGTGAAATTTGCATTTCATTAAAACATCATACGAATGATATGGAGTGAAATCCGAATGTCAGTAAGACATCAAACGAATGATATGGAGTGAAATCTGCATGTCAGTAAAACTTCATACAAATGATATCGAGTGAAATTCGAATGTCCATCAAACGTCATACAAATGATATGGAGTGCAATTCGCATGTCAGTAAAACATCTTACAAATCATATTGAGTGAAAACCACATGTCAGTAAAACATCATACAAATGATATGGAGTAAAATCCCCATGTCAATATATATTTCCACTTGGTCTAAGTAGCAATATCATGATTTGCAGTATGGTTGATAAGATCGATACAAAGAACTTCAGATTATCACTACATTATTAGGGCCGAATACAAAGGATAAGTCGTTTGGTGAAATCCATGTGAATATGACATTCGTATTTGACGAACTAGTAATAACAAGATTTTCAAGATGGTCTTTATGATAGGCTAAACCACATGAAAAATCTGTGGGTGTGATTAGTTTCGAGACAATCAAAAATATCTGATTAACTGTGACAGCAAATATGAGTAAGCTAACAAATGGACTGTTGTCAGTCCATGAACAACAGAAAATCTCAAAAGTTCTAATTTATGACCAGTCACGATACAAATGTTGATCCTAATTAAATAACAAATGTAAACTAAAGGAATGTGCAAAGTATAATACAAATAATAATAAAGACATCAGTTAGGCAGTTGTGATGATAATTGTATTGTTGTTTCAATACATGCACTTGCCCAATAAAAGTAGTTTTTAATATAGTCTTATGGGTTTTTTAAAAGTATAAGCAGAAGCAGAGACAAGTAACAGACAATGGTGTTATAATTTGATTGCCAAACCAGGTTTGGTCTAAATGGTGTAGTAATTTTAGTGTTTCATCTAAATTGCATGTATCCAATAAATTCACAAAACACAAACAAGACACCGGAGTGTTGTAAGTCATATTGACATAGTTATATTGGGAGTTTATGTTATTTTACAAATTATACTACATAAGCAGTGAGTTCAAGTATGCACAAATGAAATAGAAAACAAGTACACAATTAATATATGTGCTGTATTGTTTGCTTTTGAAAGAGCAGCTTTAAAATCACAATCTTTCATCAAGTTTTCAAAATCTAAAATGTTGGAAAATATGTTTTGGTGCATTGAATATAAATCTTATATGGCTCCAAACGGTTGCCTCGGTCATGATGATGAAAGATTTACTAATTATAAAGTAAATGATAATTAATTGGATATAAAGAAATTCCTTTATATTTTTGGATGTATATTATCCAAATGGAAACAAAAATAATCAAAATAAGCTATTCATATTCCACTGATGGTGGGGTTTCCTGGTATTCTCTTGGACGTGATGCCTAAAAATAGATAAGCAAAGAAAATTTCAAAACAATAAAATAATTTTTTTTAAGTCATAGACAACCACTCAAAGCTTTAGATATACAGTAATATAACAACATTTAGTTTGATCCATCAATTGGCAAATAATTTTGATCTTGACAGTTTTAATGACTTAAACACTGTTGTGATTAGAAATATGGTATCTTCATGTTGAAATCAGTGTTAAAGACAAACACTACTAAATGCAGATTTTGGAATCTTGATTTGTCGTTTGACAATATAAAGAAGACATAAAGAAATCATTATGGATTTAATAGTTCCCGTGCTCACTCACAAAGATGTTTTATTAAATGTAAGTTTGAGGACCAGTCACAAACTATCACTCACATTGCTGTCCACATACAGTTCAACATATATGGGTCTAAACAGCTTGAAGCCAGGTAAACCCAGGCTTGTTGATGGTACAGCATGCATCAGGAATGGGTGTAAACTGTTTGACGTCAGGTACACACAGCCTTGCCGACTGTACAGCATTCAGCATATATGGGATTAAACTGATTGAGGTCAGGTACACCCAGGCTTGCTGGCAGTGCTGCATACAGCAGATATGTGGAAAAAATGATGAGGTCAGGTACACTCAGCGTTGCGTCCTGTACAATTTACAGTGGGTATGGGTTTAAAATGCTCAAGGTTAAGGTACACACAAGCTTGCTGATGCTACAGCATACAACATGTATTGGTCTAAAATGCTCGACGTCAGGTTGACCCAGGCTTGCTGATAGTAGCAGGTATGGGTATAAACTGCTCTAAGTCAGGAACACCCAGCTCTGTCGCTGGTTCAACATACAGCCGATATTGGTCTAAACTGCTTAATGTCAGGTAGAATCAGGCTTGCTGACAGTACATCACGCTGTCAGTATGGGTTTAAACAAATCGAGGTCAGTTAGATCCAGTTTTGCTGCTTGTACAAAATACCACACATATGGGTCTAAAAAGCACTTACCTATGCATACTGTTTTCAGACCTTACATTGGATATGAGTCTAACCTCTGTAGGGGACGTATACCCAGGCATACTCTTGCTGCATTGTACAATAATATATTTGGGTCTAGACATCAAAGACTTACGCCCACTGTTATCACATGATCTTGCAGATCTTAGTCTAAACGGTATGTGGCCACATAGACCCAAACTTGCTAGTAATACAAAATACAACATATATGGGTCTTAACATAAAATAATCATCTAGACTGTTATCATACTCCAGATATGAGACTAAACAGTGTTTCGTTATGTAGACCAAGGCATGCATCTGGTACACCATACAACAGAAATGAGTCTAACTGCTTGTGGTCAGGTGAAAATGCCACTCGAGTCAACGTTGTACAATGCAAAGTAACTGAGTATACAATCCAGTTAAGTGCAATAGATGAAAATGTTCAGTGTTGATGTAAATACGTAACAATTGTAGCTACACATGGTTGTAAGAATTTATAGCATTTTTTTATACATTTATTATAGTGATTGAAAACAAACTATGAATAGTCCCAACATGAAAACATTTGATTCGACTTTGATGTCTCTCCTGCTGAATGAAGGCAGAACTTTATTTAATATTATTTGAACTACCATACGTAATTAAATGTGTTCCCAATGTTTCCACAATTTTGCGGTTTCTCCCTCAACAAAATTAAAGAGATGACAAATTAGAGAGGAATCATCACTTGTGAAGAATAATAGGGTAGAAATTTTTGGCACTATTTTGGTGTATTAGAAGGTTTCTTTTAAAAAAAGATATTTTTCAATGACATGAAACCACAAAAAATATAATTTATGTCCTTTTTTCAAATTTTATTTCAGTCATATGAATAGACTACAAATGGAAGTAGGAATGCATGCACACTTGGATATAATTATAAATGGTTAAAATTCCTACAAACTTATTTCAGAATATGCAAAAATGAATGCACTAATAGAGACTAACCAATGTCACTAAACAAACTAGTTTTTACCTCTTTAATCGTTATCCATAGTAAGATCCGAGAAAGAGAGACCTGAAAAAAATTACATAAAACGTTTAAACTGTACAAAATAAATCAACTAATATTATAGAGTTTCATAATGCCTCAATATAACACCATCCCTCTTATAGTCTAGGTGTGTTGTGTTTGTTAGTGATTAAAATTTTTAACGTAGCTTTAACGTTATTTTAGGTGAAATCGCTACGATGTCTGCAGAGTGGCAGTTTATTTAGATGTTAAGCCCTGTGGCATCATAGTGCAGACATGTAGCATGATGTCGCACCCAGTCACATTATCCTGACACCAAGCCGAACAATCATAACACTAAGCTATTAATACTGACCGCCAATCAAGGCAGCTGTTAGTAAAATTTTCGCAAGTCTTTGGTTTCACTTAGCCGGGTATCGAACTCAAGAATTCCCGCTTCTTTGGTAGATACTCTAACCACTAGATCACCGGAGCATTCTTCATGGCGTGGTAACTGATCCCATGAAACTGGTTAAATTGCCTCATTTCAATACTACTTTCACCTTTTTAGAATGGTTTCAATTGGTATCTGCTCAAAGATAATTAATCCGGTACCTACTTTTGTGTTTCTAATTACTGTTATACATTAAAATCATGAACATTATCCCGCTATATAAGGTTACCTCACGTATGGCTACCAAAAACATCGTGGAGAAGAAGAACTGTACTATAATATATAAATGTAATCTGATCCGAACATTCAATTTGAATTGGTTAAAATGTTATCAAAAACTGTATTTTACAAATTAAACGCAATGAGTCCCTGTGATGTTTGGTTTCAGCAATTATCTTTAACGTGCTGAACTCCATTTAAAAAATACATGGTATTCAATTTAACGCATGATATTTATGTCACAAATTATTTTTAAGATATAACACATACCCACCACACATATAATTGTGTTAACATGTAACACGTACCCACTGAAATGCCATTAATGTCACAAATTATTTTTATGATATAAAACACACCCACCACATACAATTGTTTTAACATGTAAGACATACCCGCTGAAATGCCATTAATGTCACATATCTTTGTTACGATATATCACATACCCACTGTAATGATATTTATGTCACGAATCATTGTTACGTTATAATACATACCCACCGAAATAACATTGATGTCACATATTATTGTTAAGATATAACACATACCCACTGGTATGACATTTTGGTCACATATTATTGTTACGATATAACACATATTCACTGAAATGACATTTATGTCACATATTATTGTTAAGATACAACACATGCCCGCTGAAACGACATTTATGAAACATATTATTGTTAATATATAATACATACCCACTGAAATGATATCCAATGAAATTTCAGTATGACATATTTTCGTCACGATATAACTCATACCCACTGAATATTTTTGTATGTAGCTTATATTACTTGTTCTGTCAATTCAGAAAAAAACAACTTGATGCATAAATGATATGAAATAATACATTTTTATTATATACGTCGCATAAGGGGCCATCTATAATGACATCATGTGCCTTCATCTGATTTCCCCCTTCGTCACACGTCGTAACAAAACGTCCGACACCTCAAATATGACGTCACAAAGCTCTGCTCCCCCTCCCAGAAAAAAAACAAATTTTCTTTTCTAAAATTAACTTCTTAATTGTAAGCAATCAAAAAATTAAGCAAATTCCTCACCCTCGTCACACACCGCTACATTTATAAACGATCTCTAAGCAGCATACAGAATATTTTCATAATTGATCATCGATACCTTTTAGTTTTCTGCTTATCCTTACCATCTCACAAACTCCTAAATTTTCACACAGCATGCCTTATACTTTTGATTTAGTACAGTTGGTTATATTGGGTCTTTTTCGTTTATAATTGTTATATAATGTGTGTATTCTTTTGTAACAGGAGGCCAGGCAATCATTTCAATAGGAGAAGAGGTATATTAGTCCAGCAGCAAGGCCGGTACCTAATTGTTCTACAACATTAGTCTACACCATGTAACTGTTGCAAAGACGAAATGAGGTTGGTCAAAATGATATGCTCTTCATAATAATGTGACTACAATACTTTCCCACCCCAAAAATATTAAATTGTACTGAATACTCAATAACTATCATTGTCAGTTAATTAGGTTATGAACACTTCCTCGGTTGAGAAACATGATTTCCATAGCAGAGTAACCATATATATATTTATGGTTGTTTATATCAAGACAAACGATGTCTTAGATTTAATTTTACAATTATTTTCAAAGCAATATTTGAAAAATATATTTCATGCATTTGGGATGCTCTACTTTCATTTTTTGCAACTATAGCTATAATTTGAATCTGACGGATGTTTCTTCCTTCATTGCAAGTCCAAAATTGCAAAGCACATGCAGTGACACCACGAGTTTAGCATGATATAACTAAATTGAATTCTGAATCAAATGATATAATTGTTTGTTTCAGTAATACTGGAATCAAACTGTAAAACCTGTAAGATAATTAAATTGTCATGGAATAATAACAATATTACTGGTTTATTTATCATTCTACTGCAATAATGCTTATTCAAACAATAATAGAACAGATAACTTTTGTAAAAGCTTATTACAACCTGCTAATGCTCAACTTTCGTATTCATTCCAATTATGCATTATAAATTGCTTAACAATAATGTTGAAACATGCTAAATAAATGTAGTGATGTTTCAAACATATGTCAATCTATATATAACATTCTCATAAAATACTTAATAATGATATTCATATTTTTAAATGTAGTTACAACTTATACAATGCATTGATTGATTAACATCACAAAATTGTTTAACGTATTTGTGTAATATTAATATATATTTTTTTTAATTGCAGTTCATTTACTGTTGTATCAAGCAATAGCTTATGAAAGAGTAACTGAAATATCAAAATTTCAGATTTAAAATAATCATTATTCCAACCAAAATCTGAACGGTTGGCAAATATCTAGCAATATCAATAATAATAATAATAATAATAATAATAATAATAATAATAATAATAATAATAATAATAATAATAATAATAAAATTATCTTAATGAGGATAACAACAATTTAAGATTTTGGCATTTTTAACTCGTAAATGTTAAATTTTTACATTTAGAATAATGCAATACATGGCAAGAAGTGGTGTTGAAATGTAAAATTATAAGAAATCATGCATAATGTGTATCGGAAACATGATACTTGTGAACAATTTGCTATTATTTCGAAATGTAAAACTATGATGCTTCCATGTTATGTGAGATTTGCCATTCTTTTGAAATGTAAATGTATTCTAAATCAATGTCATGTACATTTTTTTTTATTCGGCAATGTAAAATCATAATGCTTTCAAGTTATGTGAAATGGGCCAATATTTTGAACTTTAAACGTATGAAAAATCCAAGTGATATGAATGCTTATATAATGTTTCAACATAAAATTATTATGCTTCCAAATGATGTTTAATGTGCCTTCCTATTTTGAAATTTACAAATCTAAAGCAAAATGTCCCGTTCATTTTTAAATATAAAACTATGATGTTAGATTTGCCTTTCTTTAAAAATGTACATTTTCGAAGTAAAATGTGCTAATCTGTTTTAAATATGAACTATGTAGTTAGATTTGCCATTCTTTTGAAATAAAATATAATGATAATTTAGGGTGATGTATATAATGTGCCATTCCTTTTTAAATATAAAACTAGGATGTTACATTTACTATTCTTTTCAAATGTAAAATAATGTTAATTTACAGTGATGTATAATGTTCCAATTTTTTAATTTAATATTCTGATAAGTTATGAATAAATTGAAATTCTTTTGAAATTGATTATAACAACAATTAAGTGATTCATATTATGTGATTCATATCAAAGGGAAACGTATGTCAAGTTTGTCATTCTTTTGAAATGGAAAATGATGATTCTTCGATCTGATATATATATTCCTTTGGAAATATTAACAATCAAGGGAAATATGAGGTGGAAGATACATAATTGTTCTTACTTTAATAGTAAATTTTCATTTTTAAGGTAGATATATTTTATTGTTTAGTAAATTCAAGACCATTTATTCAAATTAATTACCCAGACCTTACCTGTAATTTGTTCTATCCAGTATTCATGAGCGTTAGAAAGGTGATAAATATCAGGGTAGCCATCCTGAAAGCAGCTTACTAGGCCCCAGCTTAATGAGCCCAACGCTTCAAGTCTCCCATATTTGTTAAGACAGATCAATGGGCCCCCAGAGTCCATCTGTAAATCAGTTTATAACATGTAATAGTAAATCAATAATATGTTCAGAATCTAGTCTACAATATTTTCTTTTTTATTTTTTTCTCGTTGCAAATGTTGACTTGACAAACTCTGACATTTACTATAATATGTGGGTGTCAATTTTGATGGCTGTCAGCATGAATATTTCTACAATATTTAAAATGTAGCTTGATTATAAGAAATTGAGAATTAATATATCCAAAATCATCAAAGTAGGGAATACTGAATTTCCTTTGACATAATGTTACTTCAAATGTATGTATAACCATCCAGCTATACATACTAATTGAACTGTATATGTTAAAGGTATCATTTAGATCCATTAATACATGTATTACAGTGATTTTCACTATAAAACTCTTTTTGCAAAGTTCTAATTTGGAGTTATTCACACATACATTGGTAGATATTGACTGTTTTGCCTTTGAAAATGAGGAACAATTTCATTTAAAACACACTAGTAGAAATATACCTAGTTAATGTTGTCGATAACTACAAAGTCGAACAATAATCAAACAATAATCCGTTTCTATGAAACACTTCAAAATTCCACACCATTGCTCTTGTCAGAGAAGCAAAACTTTAATTATTTGAACTAGGTCATTTTGAATAAAATAAATAAATTTTGTCGGACAAAACGTTTTTGACCAGTCTGTCTGCATTACGAAATTTGTGGTCTCAATTTGCTTTCTATGATCTAAACTGAAGTATTGCCTTGGTTCATAAAAGTAAATATAGTTTTCATTGCCTGTGATAATCAAATTCAAACGTATGTGGTTATTCATGTCAACTCTAATTAGCGGGTTTTTTTCTGCGATAACAGTCCAATTCTTATACGCCTCTTAAAGCAGTACCCATTGTGCAAAAAATTATTTGAGCATAAGATAAATCTTACAAACACAAATATCAGCTGACAATGAATGCTGAAGTTAATATTTTCTGCTTTAATACATGGTCTTGAATTTCCTATTGCACAGCAGCCAGTCCCCACCTAATAATCACAAACATCAACCAGTCCCCATTAATAATCACATACACATACATTAGTCAGTCCCATTTAATAGTCACATACATCAGCCAGTCCCCACTTAATTACATACATCAGCCATACTCCAATTAATATTTACATACATCAGTCAGTACACCTTAAAAATCACATACACATACATCACCCAGTCTTCAATAATCACATACATAAACCAAACCCCATTTAATCTCATACATCAGTCAGTCACCACTTAATAATCACAAACATCAGCCGATCACCACCTAATAATCACATAATGCAGTCAGTCCCCACTTATTAATCACATACATCAGCCAGTCCCGCTTTATAGTCACATACACTAGCCAGTCCCCACGTAATTACATAATCAGTCAGAAACATTTGAAAATTGGCTTGAACAGGTAGTAATCACAGTATGTTTTTATTAGATGTGCTCCTCTTGTGCATGGATAAAGAGGGGGATATACACAATTTGAAATGAGATTTTCTGGTTCATACACCGGTATATTTCCTCTTCTGAATTACAGGAATAATTTTAGACCCAAACAGACAAAGGTAAGATTGGAAAAGAGTAAGCTTTTACCTAAATGTTGTAGTACTCTTCACAAGGAAGCACTGAGTCGAGTTCTCATGGAATAAGGCAAGCAAATAACTTGGAAATACCTTAGAACCATTCTGTATAATTGGTCTTATGTAGTCACTGTGTAATACATATATCTGGCAATATAATATATAGTTACTATTCTGGCAATATTGCAGCATATGGCTGAAATTGATGGCAGACAGGGCTGTCAATGTGGCATCATAGAGATGGCGATTTCAAACGATAGACTGCAGTGTGGTATAATAGCTATTTATATAGCAGTATGACCCTCAATGTGACAGTAACTTTCACCTGTACCAGCATACGTGGCACCGTAACAAATTAGCTTATAGTGAGGCGGCATATATTGTGGCAGTATGCATTCATGTATTCATGTGAATACAAACTGTGTAAAACGATAATGAAAAATTAATAATTTTGATCACTAGAACATGAACAATATTCATTCATTTATTCTTCCTACAAATGCAAAGTATGGTTTATTTATATCAATTCATAAATGCTTTTGCTTTCTCAACACATTCCGTTACGCCTAGCTAAGCGTCATAACTTGTAGGGTAATTCAGTTTTAATTTGTACGTGTTCATTTGGCATTGTTTTACGATATATTTCCATATCACGAATTAGAAAATGAATTAACTATTGACTAACCGTCTAGTTCTGAAAAAAATTACGAAATACGATAGGGGAAATGAGTACCTAATCTTAACACAAACCTAACTAAACTGTTGCAGCCATTTGAGTAGACATGCCTTATATTCTGGCAAGATACTGCAGTTAAAAACTTCAGTTCAATACAATTTTGTTCTTTGGTCTCTATCAAATAACATAATAATGCTAAAGAAAAATGGTAAAATTACACACCTATAAATGCCTGCTTACATAATATATTTAATATTTAGACTGATAGTATTTTTCTATAGTAAAAGTTTCACCAGTCATCTATGAACATTTACTAATAATAAATTAAATATATTTTTTGTTCAAATTTAACACTAGTAATTGTCTGGTCAATCATGATTATTGAATGTTCTGTACCTTGACTCTATTCAAGAATAGTACCGATGAAAATTATGTATCTCTATGGTGTTTGAAATTGTGGTCATATACAACACTTTGGTCAAAGAGAGAGTATGTCGAGTGGAATCATCGCAATATAGGGTAGTACGAAAATGTTATCAATTTCATTAGCTATCACTGTGACATCACAGCGTACAAAATTCAATCTATATTGTACTGAATAATACATTTAGGTTATTTTTTTTCAAAACGAGTTATTTGTTTTAAGATTGATTTTGCAGTATTTCCTTTTCTATGGGAATCTATATAACGACCTTTGAAAGTAATGATGATGTATAATAATTCAAATAAAGTGAATTTTTGCCGGCTGAAAGATATATAGAATAAAATTATATAATATGTCACCTATTAATTAAAACGTCGGTGGGGAATGCTTATACGACTCGCTTGACTTTAACTACAGCATTAGTTTTAGGGCTCACAGTATTATTAAAAATGGTAAAGGGTTAACGCTCACTAATCAAGATTTAAAGAGCTAAGTATAGCTTAGGATTTAATTCAAGCAGACAACAACACTTTGACATGTCTGATATCTGTAAATGAATGCTATAATATCAAATATGTTCATGCAAAATATGACAGAGTTGTGAATTCTATATAAGAGAGCAAATCTAAAAATACAATATATAACAATAAATTACAGCTGTCAATGCATTATATAATGGCTTATATGTCAGATGATTATATAGTGGATGACATGCAAATGCTTTATCTTATAGATAAATTTTAATCATTGGCTTATACGTCAATGTGTTTTAAAATGGCATATATGTCAATATATTATATAATGTTTTATATGTCAATGCATTATATAACGGCTTATATGTTAATGCATTATGTAATCGCTCATATGTCAATGCATTATATAATTATTAAAATGTTAATGAATTATCCTATTGATAATTTGTTATCAACGGCTTATAATTGAATGCATTTATAATGGCTTATATATCAATTCAAAATATAACGGCTGATATGTTAATGCTTTATCTTATAGCAAATATGTTATAAGTGGTTTATATGTCAAGATATTACATAATGGCAGATATGTAAATGCTTTATCGTATAGTTAATTTGTTATCAATGGCTTACATGATGATACTTTATCTTATAACTAATTTGCTTTCAATGGCTTCGACCTTACTGATTTATCGTATTGCCAATTGTTATCAAAGGCTTATGTGTTAATACTTTATCCTTTAGCTAAATTGTTCTCAATGGCTTATATGTCAATGCATTATGTAATGGCTTATATGTTAATACTTTATTTTAAAGCTAATTTATTACCAATAGCTAATATGTCTATGCAGTATATAACGGAGGATAAGTTAATGTTTTATCTTACAGCAAAACTATTATCAATGGCTTATATATCAATGCATAATATACCGACTTATAGGTCAATGCATTATATAACTGTTTATGTGTGAATACATTATACAATTGCTAATCAGAATTATCTTATAGCTCTTTTGTTTTATATGGCTTAGAGCTCAATACATTATATAATGTCTAACATGTTAATGGTTTATCTTATACCTAATTTTGTTATCAATGTTTATATGTCAATACTTTATATAATGGCTAACATGTTAATGCTTTAACTTTTAGCTAATTTGTTAGCAATTGCTTATATCACAATGCATTACAAATGGACGAAATGTTTATGCTTTATTTTACTGCGAATTTGTTATCAATCACTATATGTCAATGCATTATATAAATGGATCATATGTCAATGCATTAAATAGTGACTCATATGTCAGAGGATCATATAATCGATGCCATGTAAATGCTTTGTCTTATAGCTGAATTGTTATCATTGTCTTATATGTTAATGCATTGTATAATGGCTTATATGTTAATACATTATATAAAGTTTTATATGTCAATTTTTTTATATAATGGCTTATATATCAATGTTTTGTATAATTGCTAAAATGTTAATATGATATCTTATTGATAATTTGCTATCAATGGCTTATTTTTGAATGCATTTATAAAAGCTTATATGTAAATTCAAAATATAATAGCTGATATGTTAATGTGTTATCGTATAGATCATTTGTTTTCAATGGCTTCTCTGATAATGCTTTATCTTAGAGCTAATTTGTTATCACTGGCTTGTATGTCAATGATTTATTTAATGGCTTATATGTCTATGCATTATAAAATGGCTGTTAAGTTAATGATTTATCGTATAACTAATTTGTTATCAATGGCTTATCTGATAATGTTTTAACTTAAAGCTAATTAGTTATCAATGACGTATATGCGAATGAATAATATATATAATAATTTATTACCAATATGTTATTGTTTTATAACAAAACTGTTTTCAATGGCTTATATGTCAATGCATTATATAACTGTTATATGTGAATGCGTTATATAATTGTTAATCATTTAATGAATTATCTTATAGCTATTTTGTTATCAATGGCTTATACGTCAATACATTACATAATGTCCGACATGTTAATGCTTTATCTTATAGCAAATTTGTTATAAATGGCTGATCTGATAATGCTTTATTTAATTGCTGATATGTCAATGTATTGTATACTTTCTTGTACGTAAATGCATTTTAGATTGGCTAATATGTTAATGTTTTATCATTTAGCTAATTTGTATTAATCTAGTATATGTCAATACATCACATAATGGCTGATAAGTTAATGCATTATCTTATAGCTAATTTGTTAGCATGGCTTATGTCAATGCATTACATCATGGATTATATGTAAACGCATTATATAATTTCTAATATGTTAATGACTTTCCTTAAAATTAATTTGTTATCAAAGGCTTATATTTAAAAATATTATATAATGGCTGATATGTTCATGATTTATCTTATAGCTATTATTTGTCAATGCTTTTTACGTTAATGTATTTTATAATATCTGATATCTCTAAGCATGCATTATATAATGGATTATACTTCAATGCATTATCTAATGGATGATATTTTAATGATTTGTCTTATAACTAATTTGTTATCATTGCTTTCTATGTCGATGCATTATATAATGACTTTTATGTCAATGCTCAATCTTATAATTAATTTGTTATCATTACATTATATGTCAATGGATTATATAACGGCTTACATGTCAATGCATTATATAATGGCTAATATGTTATCGAATTATAGATAATTTGTTATCAATGGCTTATATGTCAATGCATTTATAATGTCGTATGTGTCAAAGAATTATATAATAGCTTATATGTTAATGCATTGTATAATGGCTCATATGAAATGCTTTATATTATCCCTAATATCTTTGTTTTCAATGGATTGTATGATAATGCTTTGTCTTATAGCGAATTTGTTATCAATAGCTTATACGATTAAGGTTTATCTTTTAGCTGATATGTTAACAATGTCTTATATGTCAATGCATTATATAATGTCATATATGTCAAAGCATTATATATTAGCTTTTATGTTAATGTATTGTATACCGTCTTATATATTAATGATTTATCTTATAGCTAATTTGATATCCATGGCTGATATTACAATGCATTATAAACTGGCTTATATGTCAGTGCATGTTGTAATGGCTGATATGGTAATGATTTATCTTATAGCCAATTTGTTATTAATGACTTATATGTAATGCATTAAAAAATGTCTTATTTGTCAAGGCATTACATAATGACTGGTATGTAAATGCTTTATCTTATATCTATTTGTCAACAATGTTTAATGTGTTAATTCTTTATCGTGTAACTTTGTTTTATTAGTGGCTTATATTTCAATGCATTATATAATCGCTCATATGTCTAAGTAGTAAAAAGGTTGAACCCTACAACTTTGTATAAGCGTCTATTCAGTAAACTAAAGACTCATATACAAAAACGAGAATAACAGTAGCATCATAAAACAAAGTTAAGGTATCTGACCAACCAAGATGCAGACTTGTTGTAGAACACTCTCTGCTGCTATGAATAAAATTATATGATATAACAATAATGGTAGGATAATCATTAACAACTAGATTAGCTCGAGAGTGATGAGCAGAGCTTAAGCAATTTATGCCCGTCCGTGATTCTGTCAGAGAACAATTACAGCAGAGACAAGAATCTCATGGTGATTTTGAAGAGGGCAAAGCAGATTTATTTCAACGTAGTACTGAAACTACTGAAAATTTTATATTGGGAAAAATGTATTCTTCCAGTATTAGAGCAAACTGTCAAAACAAGCAAACAATAGCTGCAGCGCAACTTCCTCCTTTAGATCAAACAATGCTTAAGGGTATAGATAAAGTTCGTACTGAAATCATTGACATGTAAGACGATTGTGCACCTAAACCTAAGCTAACATTAAGAAAATATAAATCTGATTAAAACATTTCGCAAAGAAGTTACTTAAAATATTAAAAATACTAAAGAACCTGAGTTACCTGCAAAAAAACTACTTGGTGTGTATGATAAATCTTAAATGTAAAAATTAGGTTATGAAGCAGTACATTATGATTATTTTATTAAATGGATATTTCCTATATATTACAAGAAAAGAGTCATAGATGATGATGATAAATTTGATACACTTGATAAAAAAAAACTTTTGATAGAACGCTTAACCAACAACGTGCTCAACCTCAGTAACAAAGAGAAAAAAAAAAATTTTTCTCACCAGAACAAAGATTATTGTTAGAATAGGAAAAGGCCAGTAAAAAGTGTCGAAAATTAAAGGTAGAATTATCAACATTAAGGCTTTTTAAGCAAAACGAGGACGAAGGAGCAACTGGTAGTGTTTTTGTCGGGAAATCTGTCTTGTTGGTTGTTCTAATAATATTCGCTCTGAGATATCGCAGTAAGAATTATTCATAGGGCCAACACGATTTGGAAATAACTCATGGGACATAATTAAGGAAGCCGCTGATATCTGTCGGAGATTATTTCAAGACGCTACAATGGATATCGGCTTATATCGCGAATGAACTCGTTGATTTTTATAATAAGGACTAATTCTCACCAGGATTAGATATAACGATAATAAATAATATGATCATAAACTATCACCATAATAAACCAACTATAGTCAGGGTAGTTAACTCGCGATTCCACTCTTACATAACGATGTAATGAGATGGTCTCGGTTGTGGTATTCAAGGTTATTTGCAATGATGGCTCCCAATATAGCACCAATCGCAAAAGGATTATCGATGAATGCTATTAATGTTGCCGGTTAAGAAAGCTCATGGTGCAATTGCTAATATTGCCAGTAATGCATTACCTTCAATCAAGGAAAGATTCAGGAATGATGTACTCAGGAATGATGATCAGTTTTTACTTCTTTATAACCAAATAGTCGATCGAGGATTGAACTTCAAGTTCATGATAGAAGTAAATACTTTCTACCCACTGAAGCATTTATTGAGGTAGAAGGAGAAATTGTAAGAACTTCTGATGGAAATATGCAAATAATGCACAAGTTGGATTTGTCAACAATGGAATTATGGCCCTGTTCAGTAATGCTAGTTATATGGTTTATGGAAGTGAGTTTGAAGCTATTGAGGATCATGTCGATGTCGCTACAACAATAGTGGTTTTAGGGAGATATTCTGATGATTACACAAGATGCAGGATTTCTAATTGATTTAAGTAAATGGTATAATGAATGTCCAGCACTATCGATATTATCAAGTGCGCGAATTGCAAACAAAACTAAACAAATCTCATTAACGTGAATCAGGTAAATGATAAACAATACCGCATGCGTATTACGCGTGTATTACAACTGTTATTACTGGAACAGGTTTACTATTATCAGCGGTAACAATGATTGCACCTGTAGTTGTCACAATTTGTGTTTCAGCGGCAACAAAGATTACCTGAATCGAAGTCTAATTATAGCACAGACATGCAATGATACCATGACATTAAACCCTCACACATATCTAAGCCTTTACTGTATATAATTTCAAACATACGATTAAATAAAATTGCACATCGCATATTCTCAAATATCCTCATTGATATCATCTAGTCTCGACGGCAACACAATATCAACAATATCAGATAACAAGTTCACCTCGATGATTAATATATATGATACAGCGACAACAAATTTAGAAAAAACATGACAATAATAAGAATGTCACCGTCAACGGAGCGACTGCAACATATGGTCGCAAACATAACATCGTCAAAGACAATTATGATCTCAAAAAGCATCAAAGCCTGAACTCAGCGTGAACTTTCCAACCCCAATTCCAGCAAAATAAATCGCACTTGCCGAATTACGAGAATACTATAGTTGGACAAATATCCGATCAAATTAATTAGCGGGTCCACAGCCAAATAATTCACTGGTATTTGCAACAAAAGAAATAAACCAGATGGAACCATTCGCTGTATCTTTGTTGGATTATCAAAATAAAGTTACGAAATCGAGAATATCAATGATGAATCCCTCGTAGAATAAAATCCATAACAGGAAACAAAAATCAAAGATATATATATAACGGTTTTCTAACCATCCTTGTAATTCTCTTAATTACGTCGTGGATATATATCAATCATCAAATATAACCTTGGTATGATGTCATGAAACTCCGCCAGCGATACCTGAAGTTACTAAGTTACACGATTCAACGAGGTCAAATTATACCAAATAGATGCAATCATACCATGAAATTTATCCGTCATACATATCTAGTTCAGGTTCAGTAGATGACAGTTTTACAAATATAAGCAAGGCTGAAATTTCAATGACTTTTAGTGTTATAGAATCTGGTGTTTTGTATGAAAAGCCTAGTGCAATATCGTTTTGGCTTGATTATCTTAACTCTTATTTTACAGAAATAAATCAAACAAATTAAACAGATTCAGTAAAAATTACAACGAAATTTCCAAGATCATATCCTCGATGTAACTTTACAGCGGGATGAACTCATGAAATAAATTTAATATTAAATCGTCTTGTATCCGACATGGAATATATCAATGAGATATCTATTCAGGCAATAGTTAAAAATATATATGACGTATAACTCAAACAACAGTTTCAAGATGCATATTCGATAACAGCTGCTACGCTGCCGAATTTCAAGTTTCCCGGGTAGAAAGCAGAGGAACTAAACAATTATGTCAATGATCATTTTTTTCTGAAATACACACCGCATGGAGAAAGGAACACTACCAGAGGATAATTAACCCAGATACAATATTGATACATTTGGAAGTAGTAGACATGTATCACCCGGGAAAGTAAATATAACCTCAACGATCACGGTTGATCTTGTGAGCTATGCCATTGATGGACATTAAAAATCAATTTATTTGATTTATCTCAAGAAAAAAATACAGATAAATCTGTCTATAAGATCTTAAACGCAAGAATATTTGGCACCTTGTTCAGATTTTTTTCATAATTAGCAAATCGGTCGATTTTAATATTTTTTTTACTAGAAATTACCCTATAAGAATGAGCAAATATGTCGATTTTAATTATTTTTATTTTACTAGCAATTACCTGCATCCACAGAGTATATTTCAATCGCGTAATAAAATTATTATAATATTTTATTGTGACCTTGCTGAAATCAGCGTGGATGATTTTCAGTTTTTGTAGCAGCAAATACCCAATCGAAGTTACGAAATCAGACGATGTACGTTACGAACTCAGACGATATGTTACGAAACCAGACGATTTTTATTATTTTTAGTAATAAATACCTATCAAAGTTATGAAATCAGACGATTTTTTTTATTTTTAGTAGTAAATGCCTATCAAAGATACGAAATCAGACAATTTTGTTTTACTTTTAGTAGAAAATACCGTATCAAAGTTACGAAATTATACGATCCTCATTTTTTTAGTAGTATATCATTTTATCTTGTTTTTTATCAATCCACTCTTGTGGTAAACACGGCTGGCAAATGATCTGACATCTGAATTTTCAGTACAATTTGCTTTAGTTAGATACATAACACAGAGAGAACTACACGGAGGATATATAACATGGTTGATAGAGATATTAACGAAATTCTAGTTCACTATCGCGCCTATATCTGTAACACAGATACTTATAATTCTTTCCTTTTAAAATACCTGCTTTGTGGCAATGACAAAGACGGAATTAAAATTGCTACGGAATCTAATATGTGTTACGAGGACGTTGTCTCCCCATTTCATACCCCCACCCTTATTGTTATTAAACACTGTCCATACAGGTAGCTGTAATCGTTTATTTATCGTAAATAGACAAACATTTCACATAGAGTATATATGTTTTACTGAATCCCTTTTATATTCTAGTTGATACATATTTTCTACATGATTATATTTTTAACATAAAACAACAGGGCAATTAAGATATGCCCATCGATGGAGCTTTTTTTCAATTTCCAAGTATCAGTCATCTTATAACCGGTATGACTAAATTGCTTATCGGGGATTTATCAAATCTCAACAGATGAACACACCTTCCCGATTGATCCGCTCATTGTCGATTCGTTTTGCATCATCCAGGGGTAGATTTTGTGGGAATGGTATGCTTATCTGTTGAGCGTAGAATATTACCCCAGTGTAAATAATATCTGGCTGTGTCGTCTTACTGTAAATATTGTAAATACATAATGTACAGTCCATAAAATTAAGTCAATTAAGGTTGTATGTTGTGCCGTCCTTGGAATTAAGTTTGTAAATGCTATAAATATTTCAAATACAATGCGATGCATATGCTTACAAAATAGAAGTCAACAATGACACTCCCTTTTTTTTAAAAGTATATAATATTTATTATATAAAAAACGAGTTACGAAAATATGAATTATGTAATTTCCCTATAAGAAAAATTAGAACCCAACGGGATAAATTGATCTCTGCCGTGTAAACTAAATCCTAAAAAAATTATTTCTGATTTTGTAACACTGCAATTGCCAACAAAAAAAAAGAAAACGCATACACGCAACCATCCTAGTATAATTTATAAAGAAATTTCAAACAGCAATGCATCAGTCGCTTGCGACTATAAGGGATGATCAGAAAAATGATCGGTCTCTGCCAATCCATTGAAAACATCATTTTGAAAATATATGAGGAATACGAGGTAAAGACCATGGCTAATACTCACCTTAGCTAACTAAGAATGATTATGAATAGTGCAACGATCGGAAACGAGAATGAAAGAGAGAGAGTTGCTTGTGGAAGTTATAATGAAGGATCAAGGATGGTAAGATAGGATTATACACATTCCACTTAGAGTTAGAGTTATCTCCCTCAATACTGTGTTACCATATACCAGCATTGGGAATATTTATCTGTATTCAGATATATTTCAACTGTATTTTCAGTCTGTAGTTTTCGAAAAAGCTGATTTATATACATTTTCTGCTACATATCAAATCAAAGCTGTCAAAATACCGAAATATTTCCCAGGTTTATATAATGATTGAAATATTTGTTCCTCGCCGGTCTCAACATTCTCTGTATTTACAGGTTTCGCAAATGTATAAAGTTTAGTATTTTCTGATAGCTTGAAGGTTATATAAAGAGTTATATTTAGGATCTGCGTAAAAATAAACAATCCCAAAACCATGTAAGATTTCTCCATTAAACACCTCGTAAGTGAATCTTTGACAACAATAACGTTTCTTTGGCAAAGAAAATCGAGATAACCATAATTATTTACAAATCCGACATGTTTTTTTCGCAGACTGTTTCTGACTATACCATCACGAGATTCTTCCTAGGTCTTGATCGTAAGAAGCAGCAGAGAGGATGAATCCGAAAAATTTATAGAAGAGTCTTTTTGGCAAACAAAGGCTTCCTCTAAAATCAAAGAAAAAAGTTTCCTTTGGCAACTCAAAGTCGTTGTAGCGTCCTCTCTGTTGCTATGGGGGTAAAAAAATTTGTTTACGATAGCTCAAACAGACTAATTTGTAAAACCTCACCTCGTAAATTAATCAGATTATTGGACTGGTCAGTGAGTTGAAAATTAATTCTCGTTAACGAATCATTATGACATTGCATATAGACTGGATTAGTTGGATCCTCAATTATTAAAACTCCAGGTGGAGCTGTTGGTGCAAATTAATATAAAATATATCCACGGTTTGAAATTCGAATGGCTTCAAGCCCCAATTATATAGAAAAACCGTCCAATCTGTACCGTCGACAATAATGCCTGCCACGAGATTTGAGCGATGGGCCCCAGGACGAAATCTCATCCGTGTATGCAATACACTAGTATTCGTAATCTACAAGTCTATAATTTTGAATACGATATATAGCTAAACTGATGTATTCGTCGTAAATAATTTAACGAATTGTAGATAAAAATCGTATAGCAATCGTAGATGGTAATCGTTGATTTCACAGTAATCGAAAATCGTAGACAAAATCATAAATTTCCTAGTCAAATCAACACAAAAAAAAAACATTCAGTCGGACTATGAGTCATCAAAACATCCCATTGAGATACGTGACCACAACAAAAGAGCTATCGTTGTTTAAAAAAAATATAACAAGCCCATACGAGTTATTTCCTAACGCTACATATAATAATTCAGGTATTTACAAATTGAATTTAGAAAAAGCGGATTTAGTGATATTCTCTGCAACATATCGTACTCAGAACTCGCAAATATCGAAATACTTTCCAGCTTTATTCATTGATTGAAATACTCTTTCTACGTTAGTTGATTGTGTTGATCCGACCATTAACGACGAAAGATCAGTGGTTATAATCTCACATCTTAACAAGAAAAAGTATATTTTAGAGTGAAACTCATTATCCATTTAGAAACGGGGAATTGGATTATACGCTACAAATTTGAAACCATCCTGAAAAATAAGAAAACTGTCACTGTGAGTCAGGATTCCAAAGACAGGAACTCTGGGATTGACTAACCGTATAACGAGAGATCCTATCCGGTAACTAAGGTTGTTTATGGGATCGATCAGATAAATGATAAACCGAGTATTGAAAAATTAAAACCCATGAAATATTAATCAATAATAAATTGTGTAGCAGAACGAATAATAGAACATTTTACAAATGCGTTGAGTGGAAACAAATTGATGGATCGAAGACACAGAACAAAAAATGAATGGGGATTAACAGTGAAGGAGAGCGGAGCAACAATTCAAGATATAGCCAAATTAGAAACATCATTAAGATTCCCAATAACCGTAATAACGATTACAGGAGAGGTATTACACGAATCGAAATATAAATCAAATTGAGCTCCTATCAAAACTAATGACAATGATGAACATGCACTGACACCTGCGGTAGCAGTATTTCCTCGGGATAAAACAATAAAATATTACACGGGAAATTTATTTGATTAAGTAAAAATGATCGTATGTCAGTGTGGTTACTTCACAGTTTTGAAGACGAAGAGAGTACATTCGATCAATTTGTAAGACCCAATGGCGAATTATACCGTTCTGAAGCCTTCCAAAACTAAATGAAAAAACTAGCTTGTAGATTTTCAAAGGATTACGACGAACAATTGCTAGCAAACAGTTTTACAATACCGTCAGTTGCAGCACATTTCACGAGAAAGAGAAATCTATGGAAACCAACACGCGCATAATTTCTCTCAGATATAGAATCAAGCTGCGTTCAATACGGCTATGGTGGATTATGGAATACAAAATACCACCATGAAAACATCAATTCCCTTGATATGATTACGTGTTATCCTCGGAATCTTCTTTGGCATGGAGAGTGTTCTGAGTACTTCAAAAGATTTGGACATCCCACACACATCCCGTGTTGCGACTAATAGACCACGACACGTTTAGGAAGGTGACGAATGGACTCCTGATCGAATGGGCGAGAAATATAATCCTAAAATCATGATTTGGGATGAGATATACATAGTTTCCTTAGATATATTACATAGGTTTCTCGATAGGTTATTGCTAGCGAATACAAAAGTGATAATGTGTGGCGATCATAGTCAACCACCACCATTTGTCAGTTTGTCTCCACATAATTTGGCTAAAGAATTTTGTAGACTATTATGAAGAAGTTAATACTGATCATAGAGCACTTGATAATGAATTAAGCGAGTTCACGAAACTAATCAGATTACAATCGGATAGAATCCAGCGTGAAATAGCGCGTGAAATAATTTCGGAAACCCAATTAAATGATTTCTAGGAAGAGTGTAAACTAAACGATTTGACAGTGGCTATTAGAAACATAGTCATTGACACACGTCCAATGAATTTATTTAACACACACAAAGAAAATTCTGCAACACTTCCAGTGCTGCTATGTTATAGACCCAAGGATACACGAACACAAAATATCGAGGCTCATATTCCACGCTTGACAGAGAAGCAAATTCTACTGATAAATGATATTGGGTTGGTTGATATCAGTGTTTTTGAAGATGCATAGCGTGCTGATAAATCTCCATGGAAGCTAGGATACACAGCGACGATACATTCTTCACAGGGGTTGACTATATCCAATACAATTGTTTGGATCATAGATAATGGCATCGAGTGATTAAATTTAGTTTATCTTGCAGTGACCAGAGTACGAAGAATAAATCAACTTCGAAGAGTTGTTTTAGACTATAATGACACTAAAATAAGTGATATTGTCAGCAATGATATAATTAGAAAAAACTCTGGTTATAAACAACAGGACAAAAAAAAACAGAAAATGTTATTTTGACGCCGAAATTACAATCACTCTAAAACAACAACAGAATAATCACTGCACAACTTGCAATTTTATAATGCGATGGAGTTGGTCGGATAAAGACCACTGCAAATTTGCCGTACACAGAAAAATATCATCGTTGGTCATACCAGAGATAATGTGATGCTGACTTGACTTGAGTACAACAGACGCAAATGTGCAAGTTAAGACCACGCGGGGGTAATTGAGTATCCTCGGGTATCACTTGTAATCGTTCATGAATAAATTCCTGCTGAGGAGCAGTTGAATTAATCTATAGACTAGCGGTCTACCCGTGGATCGTGTTATGCTAGATATTGTATGCGTAGTGACACTCCCAATATGATACTAAAACTTTTTTTGCCACCTTCAGGCTCTCCTGGTTCATATAAATATCTAACAGTGACATTGCCGAGTGTTGGTAGTTTTGAAAAATCATTTTGTGGTTTTACAGGTATATACTTTTTTAATCGCGTTATTAAGTTTTATATTAATTGTTCGAGTAATATCATTATTCAGTGCGGTAATTAAGTCTGTTAATCTCTTCACCCATTCACGAAATTGTTTATCATGAAGAAATATCTTCCCGTATTAATATCCAAATAACCGCTCAGCAAATGTCCGATTAAATCGTTCAACAATTGCCTTATTGCGATGTAATGCCGTATGTTCTCGTATGATGGTCACATTATGATGCTTCATTGTTGATAACACAGTACCCTGAAATTCCTCGCCAGGATCAACTTGTAATATATTTGGCAAATGCATAGGACCCCGCGGACAAATCCTTTCAAACGCGGAAGCCACTTCAGTTGACGATTTTGTTTTTAGCGGTTCTGCTTGTTTGTATCTACTCGCAACATCAACTACGGTTAGCGCGTATTTGTAAACACCATCATGCGGTAGAAATAATATATCAGCCTGATGAACCTGATAAGGTGCTATAACATAAAAATGCGAGAAGTTAATTTGTTTAAGTGGTAGATAAATTTGCCATATCGATTGTTTGGATAACCAATACGCGGCTACAGTATTATTCACTTTTGCAGCACTAGCGAGTTTACTGATTGCTTTTTTCCCCCTCCAGTATCCTCTGCGAGAATAATAAATAAATTCAATGATGTTTTTAATTAGGAACACCCAGCATATTTATCGAGAAAGCAAAATCGGAAATCGATGAGGATACTATTGAGTTTATAACCCATATCGAGGAAGCAGCGGGTATTGATGATTCTGATGGAGATATTAACAATTTAATAGTGTATGATGATGTCATGTTAGACAAAATCACGCTAGAATTTTTTTCAGAGGTAGGGATAAAAATACCGATGTGATAAATGTCACTCAACGATACACTCAAATACCAAAACTGATCAGAGATAACTGCAATATTCTTGCTGTATTCAACGGAGTTGACACACATACGCTACGAAATATTTGCAAACCTGATGTGGCGGTGATATGGATTATAATCTTTTTATAAATTTCTTTAGTCACGATCAGTCAATTCGACATGGATTTGTAACGATAAATTTGCATGATCCGAGATCAAGATATCGTGTCGGACTTGAAAAAATATTAGGTTGAAACCGTAAAAATATATTTATATCCATAGTAGCAGAGAGGACGCGACAACGACTTTGCGTCTCCAAAGGAAACATTTTTTCGATTTTGGAGGAAGCCTTTGTTTGCCAAATAGACTCTTCTATAAATTTGTCGGATTCACCCTCTCTGCTGCTTCCCACGATCAAGACCTAGGAAGAATCTCGTAATGGTATAGTCAGAAACAGTCTGCAGAAAAAAAACATGTCGGATTTGTAAAGTTTGATAATTTCGTTCAAACGCATAAGCTACTTGTGATGCTGACTTTTACAATAATTGCTCAGTTTCTTGGTATCTACTCGCAATATCAGCTATATACAAATTGTTTAATGTTACTGTGGAATGATATGGACGTGGTTAAACTTACATCACAAGTCGGAGGGCCAAAGTTCCGGTTATCCACACAGACAGTGATATTCTGCGGAGGTGAATAAGACACATTTGTGTATATCTGGTCGCATTCGTCTTTCTGGTAAAGGTGAACACGGACTACTTGAAGCTGTCCTAACCATAAATCTATTAGAAAAAAAATCAACAAATTGTATAAAAAATATAAAAGAAATAACTACCATGCCACCTAATGCAAACATCATAGCTATTTGGTTAGAAATATTACAAATATTACTTTTGGGGAGCATGCGATCTGACCCTCTAAAATCTTCTAACTCTGTCTGGCCCTTTGTCATATATAGAAATCGTAAATGTTTGAAGAATTATTGCTGGAACCTAATGTTTGGGTATTAGAAGATTTAATGGTAGCATGAAATATTGACAATTAAGATTTCATAAAAGCAAAAGCTCATGTCAAATACTCTAATGTGTACTGAATTTCATAAAGATATTTTAAACACTTGTCAACCTTTGTCTTGAAAACGAGAGTGTACACAATAGATTACATAAAGTATAGATAAAGTCACAAAATATTCACAATGATAAGATTGAAAAGAATTCAAAATTGGAACATCTGGACCAATTGTATGATAATCACATTATGCTTCCGGGAACTGTTTTAGACTTGTTAAATAAGTGTTGATGATGGATCGATTAATGTGCAGAAAACATGAAAATACTCAACGAACTGAACATTGTACTTGGATGTGGTTTGATGCTTGTATTTCATAAACAAAAGTAGGTTATTTAGTGCTAAGTCAATTGCATAAACTCCTCTGCAGAACAACAGATATAGTCGCTGACCCCGCTTAATTTGGTAACAGGATTCAAACTCTTTTTCTTTTGGTCATGAAAGCCGTATGATAAACACTGAGCCACAATGACTCCTCAAAATTGTGAAAAGCTCTTGCACATTTGCACTGCTGTTTAAAGTGTAGATACAATATATAAACATAATATATTTTCACAGAAAACGAAGAGAAACTTTTTAGTAACGAATCTGATGAATTATTAATGCAAACAGATTTAATACATATTTCAATGTTTGATTGGATGGTTTATAACAATGTTATGAGCAGAAACAAAACATGGCTATGCATGACAGCAAAATGAAATGTAATATCGATAATGTATTGTGTTTTGAATTCTTGGTAGATAACTGTATATTCAAAAGTTAGATATTTAGATACAGCTATCAATAGACCTTTACGAATTTTAAGTTTTGAAATAAGCCTGCAGATGGAATGAAAACATTCTTTCATTTAACACTTTACACATGGTTGTCATTAAACACTGAAGAATGGTTGGTTTGCATCACTAGGTTCACAAAACATGTTGCCAGAATGTACGTTATTAATCTGAAATTAATAAAATTCATATGGTGAAAATTTGTCATCAAAAATATAATTATATTAATAATGTGATTTACTTTTTTTGTAATTATGTATTACCTGTATTGACGAAATTATGATAAAGTCCCCATCCACTAACATAGCATTCTGCATTATGTCCTGCATTCAGCATTTCTTCAACAGTTTCTCTGGATGCAATGCAAATAGGCCGCACATAGTCATTAAAGACAATTGGTTGACTTACGTAGAGTAAACCGATGTCATTCTCTAATTTCTTATTGTGGAATGGATGCCTATGTGACCGCGATGCCGTGTACAAATAATTATGATTACCATTGGAAATATATTCTTCAATTTCTATTGCCCCAACTCTTACACGGTATGTAAATTTATCCCTAAAGAAGAAAAAAAATGGAATACAAGCAATATTTTGAAATATTAACAAGATACTGTTTCATTTCAAATATAATCATGCATGTATATCGACGAAATCTAATTTAACATAGCCACAAACTGTTAATTTATAATAAGTCATAAAAACGAATGACATATACATTTTACAGGTTTTGCAAGAAAATGTACTGTAACACCAATTGTTAATCAGTCATTTCAGTTAACATATATATTTTTGAACAGCTTGCAAGGGTCATGCTAATGAATTGAATGCAATTTTGAACTGCTTTCGTCACTCGTGTAAATGGATTGGGTATAGGCTTGAAGAGCCTCTGTCAGTCTTAGGAATGAATGGAAAATATTTTCGATAGCTTTTGTCAGTCATGTTGATAAACTTGAATATGAAAATGAATCCAATTTGGATCTAAACCAGACATAGTCTGCGTTTTGATAGGATTGCTTATAATTCTGAACAGGTTTCACCAATCTCATGAATGGATTACACCTAGGTTTGAATAGTCGTTCTATAGTCATGTGAATGGTAACCAATTAACTCCTATAATAGTAAGATACCTATATCATCTCATAACTTTCAAATCTCTATACTTAGCATAAGTAATTGAACCATTCTTAGTGGAAAAACAAAGAAAGAAAATGCTTAACATGACAAAGACGAAACAACAGTCAAGATAAAATGCAGTGTAATAAATGTTTAATTAATCTGTGCAGTGAGCAACTGTGATAACCATCATTTTAAAGAAAACATAATAATGGAGCATGACAACAATAATGTCAGCAAGATTTAAAAGCTTTGCTGATTCTATTAGGATGCATAATTCATTCATCAGATGCAAAATACAAATAGGTTTACCTACTCTAAGCAATGGGCAGCCGTGAGGATCCAGTTTGGATGTATAATGAAACCACCACAAGAGTACTCTCTATCTTTATAGATTGCTACATGCCAAGGTAACTGCCCAAGTACTGCATCACGACCGTGAATAATTTTCTGCAATCTGCCATCATCAAATATGGTGGCACCACATTCTAAGGAAAGGAGAGTAGTGTAAATCAAATTTATATCTATTACATTAGTTATCAGTGTCTCGTGGTTTCATATTTAGTAAACAAAACCTCATAACATAATAATGTTTCATATTATAACAGTGATTACCAATGGCTACATTATATGCCATTTTATGAAATATATGAACTAACGGGCATTGTGTGTGCATACTGATGTACACTATATTGAATTAAAATGACAGGTTCACTGACAGTACAGACAGTACAGTTCAAACAAAATCCAATTCATTAAAAGTTATACATTTTAAACCAATCGTAATGTCAGTATATCAACAGCTTGTGTCTGCCTCGTACAGATTGTAGGAAGGGTCATATAGTCAGCATAAATAGTGTAATGCAATAACGGCTGTTTTTGGAATTTCTTCAGGTACATGAAAATATAACCTATAGAGTTGAAAGTACAGTAATCTTCTATTCCAGTTTAATAAAATTTGGCATACTGTGTTGTCCATATTTTCCAATAAAACAGAAGATGAAGAATGATAGATAGACAGACAGACAGACAGATAGATAGATAGATAGAGTAAATCTTCATTTGACATATATTTGTTTGTCTGTAACTGTTTGTGTGTGCGTTTGTGGAAACTTCTAGATTTGATAAAGTAGCAGACCTATCAAGTGATTCCACTTCCATCATTGTTCTAAATGGGTTGCTATTTGTTTGTTACTTCCATAATCTGCACTATGGACAACTACAATACAAATCTTTAAGAACCATCTGTTTATGAAAATATATAAGTTTCAAAATGCTTGATCATGGATAAAGAACCCATCATGACAGTTTTGAGTCATTATGAACTATATGTAAATGGCAGACACAGAACAAGTCAAATATTCTCAAAAAAGCCTGTATTATTTTGTCTTTTGTGTACGTGGACACACTTGGCAATGATAAACTACACACTTGTTCTGATGTTACAAGGATTTCATTTTTCTATGTATATCCCATAATCTGCAAAACAACAGTGGAGTTACAAAGCAATGGACTAACCAGAATATAGTGACAACCATGTAAATTATTATCGATACAATGGGCCAATGGATAATATTTTATTGTAAGTCTTGTACTGTAAATTTTGTATTTGAAAGGCCACATAATTGTTTATTGTAAGCCTGTAAAAAATTATATTGATCGCTGATGATACTTACCAAAGGATGTGCAAATAATCAATGCAGACTGACAGAATCCTCTGAAAATAAAAAGCAGAATAAAAACAACATCTAGATGAAAGTCTGTAAAAAAATGTGAGTAAGAAAATGTGTTTGCCCAAGAATGCCATAAAACAGTGAGCAACGTTGGCAAGGCTATAGTTCAACTCACTGAGAAACCTTTCAACGCTAAATTATTCCAAAGAAAACAAAATATGAAATATGTTTCTTACTCACCAAGATTGCACAGGAAGATAGACTGTTCACGGTCTTGATATTTCTGTGTAACTAAATCAGAATGCATTAAAAAAAAAACTTGTTTGATGAAAACAAATATAAAGGTCTCACACTGATACTTGAAAGCCTGGGACAATAGAGGTAACAGAATCTGACTGAGGGGTCAACATTGTGCCATAACCGTCGGTGAATGATATATAATCGGTAGCTGCCCTGAAACAAATACAAATGGTACATGCAATATTTTAAAAAAATGCAATCATACATAAATGGTATTAGAGGTGATAATTAATCTGAGTTGTATAATCTAAAGAAGGATCAGTGCTAGTCATGACTAGAACAAATTGTTGTACTGTCCCGGCTATTGATTTAATGTCCGTCTATCTGCTATGTATAACGTGAAATGGCATAGAAAAACAATGCTATACGTGATTTTACCATTATCATTTACTTTAATATATAAACGTATTTGCTGTCAAAAAATGTGTAGCAAAATAAGTGTATATGTAAAACATCTGGTTGAGAAAGGTTTTATTTCAAGATTATTGCTTGTATACAAAAATATTGATACAATGACCCATATAATCTTTATCAATGTTATGCTTTTGACAATGATTGATCCGATTGATTGTACTCACCCTTGTCCTGATAAGGAACACAGCATGTCGGCTAAACTTTTATTCATGTTGTTATAGCAAACTGGGAGATAAGTCGCAAATTGAGAATGGTAGATCTTTGCGACGTTGTCTGCAACAATCACTGAAAGAAAACAAATCAGAGTCGTATTTAAAACTGTATCGATGAATTGTCACATTATCTAGATGTTTATTCTGAATTCTTCCAACCGTTATCTTGTCATTTTAATTATTTCATTTATATACATTTTTACCGCCGTGTATTCGTCTGGAAGACCAAACATACTAACGATTTGTATGTATTATTTTTTAATATGAGTAGCAGTTGCGAGTCTGTCTTCATGTTTTATATGTGCCTATAAACATCTTGTCACATACATTTACTAACAAAACTCCAAATTTATTGTGTACCTATAAAACATGTATGCCCCAGATGATATCCAAAGTTTTCTGTCTACCTACAAAACATATATGCCTGCTTCCAGATGATATCCAAATTTATTTCGTATCTATAAAACATTCATGCCTCCAGATGATATCCAAATTTATTTCGTATCTATAAAACATTTACGCCTCTAGATGATATCCAAATCGTATATGTACCTATAACACATGTATGCCCCAGATGATACCCAAATGTATTGTTTAATTATAAGACTTGTATGGTCCCAGAAAGATAATATCCAAATTCAATCATGTTATTATTGTGAACCTACAAAGTGGTTTCATATTAATCATTAATCATTTCTAAACTTAATTTATTGATTTTTTTATATGGGCCTACAAACATCTTGCCAGACATTTACTAACATAACTACAAAGTTTGTATGTATTTATAAAACATGTATGCCTCCAGATGATATATAAAGGACTATATTGAATAAGGGCTATTTTATGCCCCCATTGTATGGTGAAAACAATTCTTGTAAATGCAGATATATTTCTTTTCCATACCTAAATACGACCTTTGAAAATGGTCTGGTACGGGAAATTTACGAGAAATTACTACATTTTAGAAACTTTAACCTAGAAATAAAATAGCGCAGGATTGATTAGACAAGGTAGTTAAACTGCTTCGTTCATTTTTATTCAAAATGTTAAGTTATAAAATTTATTTACGTGTTCACGATTGAGCAAATCATTACAAATTAAAACGTTCGCGAATTTGGCTGGCTAAGTATCTTCGTCGTTGTTGTAGCTGTTGCACCGTAGCTGCCGAAGTATCGCTACGCGTGAACAATTATAACCGCCTTTCTAGAGTGCGCTATATTATTTCATTCTTTGTTAAATTTTTAAAAGATCCGGAAATAATAATAACGATTCCGATAATTTAAATACAATATTATCCATTTTTCTCTCTTTCTTAATCATTTTATAAATTGCCTAGAGAACGGGATTTTTTTAAAGAGGCGCTGAAGGGGCATTGGAAACTATATGTAAACAAAGACTACGCAGAAAAAACATTCAATGAAATTATATTTTGACGTTGCCAATATTTGGCAAAACAAAAAGTTTCTTTTAAAATAGGGTAAGTATCTTATTTATTTTGTACAATAATAACACTGTTTTTTCTTCTGTTTAATCACGATACCGATTTATAACGTCATGTTTTAACTGTTAATTCACTATTACAATGATGTAGTTCCGTAAATGTAATCTAAATGAATCAGTCAATTTTCTGCTGGAACTAACGTTTACTACCGGCTTATTTTTTTCATAAAATTTTACTAACTGAGTCATTCTTTATATAGTAGCAATATTAATGTTGTAAAATTAAACTATTGACTATGCAAACAACAACTAATAGTCTGCAATTATATAGATCAGATGGGGAAACAGCTTGTCATTTGAATGATATATAGCCGCAAGAACGTAAGTTTCAAAAGCTCAAACGAAATAGTGGTTGTTACATAAACTTGTTTAACTAATTTCGAAACTCCATATTTTCTTAACTTTTTTTTGTAAAGATTTAATATCCACAAAATGAACAGCTGTACATTTACAGCTTGAAATAAAATTTTAACAGCTCATTTTCAAAAAAAATATAAAACATGCACAACTTACTACTTGGGTTTAATAAAACAAAATCAAAACTATAATGCAAAAACATTTACAGGTGAAAATATTTTATTCCAAGTAAAACTTGCTTGAATATCAATATTACTACTACTATAAATAATAAAAGCAGAATTAAAATAGTGCTAAAACAAAACCAACATATCTTTTTTTGTACGGGAAATAAACAAAGGGGGGTACATATTAACCATAAGTTAACATATATTGACGCCAAAATGATTTTATTACAACATAATGGCTTCTGTTATACATCATAACTTATTACACAATAAAATTATTATATAAATAAATTAATTATGACAATTAATACATAATATTATACATACAATCTGTTTCAGGCCGCATATCTACAAGAACTGAGTGGTATGAAGTTGCAGGCTTCGAGTACCAATATATAATAAATATGAATGCTTAAGTGAATTGTTGCAATATAATGAATACTAACCATGAATGAGAGTTATATAACACTTTAAGTCAGATGTAACAGTTTGTTAAATGGTATACAATCATCATGTTCAATTAATTTATTCCTAACAAAATCTGAAATGCTTAAAGCATATCAATGTTCCTGATGCTACAAAAAGGGTAAAACGATCAGCTAGAACAAAACTGCTTACAGGCACTCTTTAAAAGCATACAGATGAATTTTTGCAAAGGCCAGTAGCACAAGATGATGTTGTTTGCTCTAGTTGACGTAGTAAATATTACAGAAATCTGTCAGTAACACAAACACCATGTCCACAGCATAATCCAGATTTTCAGTTACCATCTACTTCAAATGCCAACTTGAAAAGCCCACAAACAATTCAACTTCAAATTCCATCAACACCAAGCTCACACAGACGTTGTGTTGTATGTAAAAGACCACATGGGCATCGAAATCATCTTGTTAATGTCCCAGTCTGTGCCATTACCCAGTCTTTTGTAGAGTGTGGTATATTTATAAACTCTTTGGTTACAGGAGGGTGATGTTTTTGTTGTAGACAGGGGGTTCCGTGACTCAGTAGATTTCCTACAGGAACATGGATTTAAAGTTGAAATGCCATTTTTATACATAAAGGACAGAAGCAGCATTCAACAGAAGATGCCAACACTTCAAGACTGGTCAAAAAGGTGCAATGGGTAGTATAGAGCGTAAATGCACGAGTGAAACAGTGGAAGTTTTTCGACAAAGTAGTGCCAAATACCTTTGTTCCGCATATTGGTGACTTCCTTAGAATTATCTGTGGAATAATTAATAAATTTCGACCACCACTGGCCAACATGGATCCATCAACAGCTGTAACTGCAAGAAGGATGGTTGAAAAAGCAAGGAACCGAACAAGGTGCAAATTCTAATTCAAGAAAATAATTTGATTATTAAGCGTAAAATCTATTTTAAGATGGATACATCCACTGATAAACTGACTGATTTTCCCAGGCTCTCAGCTCATTACCTGCGTTACATCACAATGGGAATTTATCAAGTTAAACAGGCTCCAAACTATAAACATGAACATCTCACGGATGATGGTTTTTATGATGTTATGTTATGCATGGATTTTCGAGGTCTGTTACATGTAAAAAAATCCATTCTCGCCACTCCAAAAATAAAACACATTCACTGTGGATCCAATGTGGAGCCTAATGATGACACGGATCCCATCAAAGGATGATACTGTACCAGCAAGGTTGGTGCTCGAGTTGTAAGGGTTATTCCCACGTGTCAAGTGTCATATGGTCTCTGGGCTGCAAAAGATGGGAAAATGACGACTTCACAAAGAGAAAATCATTAACTTCTCATCTTAAGGATGTATCATTTATTCCAGAATGTGCAAATAATGGGGAATCACTTGAGGAGTGATTGGTATGGCGTGAATACTACCCTCATCGGTAATCATCTGGATATATATATATATATATATATATATATATATATATATATATATATATATATATATATATATATATATATATATATGTGTGTGTGCGTGTGTGTGTGTTTAAATAAATTTTTCTATATAATTAAAATTTTTATCAACATCAACATGTTTATATCATTATCACATGTCATTTGGGTGATGAAAAAGCGAGAATGATTATACATTCAACAATCAAATGAATATAACAGATACACTTATAAGACATGATTTTCATTTTGTTTGGACTTTGTTGGTGTTTTACTGACTATCTTGGTTTTCAGTATTTTTTATCTTTGATGACTGTGCAATCATGGCACTGGTTCTGTCTCTATAAAATGGAAAAGGTGTAGCTGAATACATCATAATTTCTTGTGATATGTATGTTGCCCATAGAATAATCAATGGAAATAGTGTTACTGAAAAATTTTGGCCACCTACCTTGGGGACTCTTTTCTGGGTCAAAGGTTAAATTGGCAAGCACATACACGGTTAATCATCTCAATATTTTCATAGCAAGTGTATTAACACCCTTACTAAATGTTTTGGTAGGAATGATGTGGGTGTTACAAGCCACCTACCGTGGTGTCTCTATTCGGGGTCTAAGGTTAAATGGGCAAGCACATAAACGGTTAATCATCTCAACATTTTCATAGCAGGTGTATTAACACCCTTACTAAATGTTGTGGTAGTAATGATGTGGATGTTATAAGCATCGGGATTTGCGATAAATTGTGTTTAAATACTAATGTTATGTAATAATTATTTATTCAGCGCATTTCATTTTAAACTTGCTTCATTACCTCCAGTTATTTACGTAGCTTTACGGTGAGATATTGTCATTGTTGATGTGTAGGAGTACGGACATGCATGTTGGCCTACAAATAGTGCACATGTATAGGATAACTTACTTAAAATATATGTGCAAAAAACTTGATTTAAAAACCTCAAGTTATAATATTTATTTTATTAATGTAACTATCTTTACTTTAATGGTTTATATGAACATGCATTCAATAAAATTTTTTTATTCGTTCTAATATGTCTATAATTGTGTGAATTTCTTCAATGCCCCCATTGAGAGCCTCAACTTTACGTTCAAGCAAATGACTTGAATAGACGAGAGAGAGAGAGAGAGAGAGAGAGAGAGAGAGAGAGAGAGAGAGAGAGAGAGAGAGAGATTTGAATCAATGAAAAAATCCTAAATACTTACCATCACTTTTCATTAACCTTTACTTTACGTTTTTGATGGCTGCAAATGGGATTTCCTCCCAAGTTTGAATGGAAGTTGCATTCATCCAACAACGTTCGATTTTTGTACACTGTAAATCGCCGTCGTAGTAGGCTAGGTTCTGGTTAATGGCATTCGCAAAGTGAATAATAAAATGAGCGTTGCCTTTTGGTCATTTTAGACAAAACTTCTTTATAAATGTGCACATCCCTTCGAATGACAGAAAACTGTATGTCGCAAGTTTAATATTGTATTCCCACGATAATTTACAAATAGCCGCATATGGTGTTAAGTCCAATACATATAGTCACTTTCTTTCTTGTATTCTTTGATCTATGTTTATATCATATCAGCCACCGTAATTTATTTGTTTTAAATATGTTTCAATGAACATTTTAAAGAGAAAGAGAGAGAGAGAGATAGATAGAGAGAGAAAGTAAACTGGGATACAAGATGTTGTGATTATATTAATATATTCAGCTATATTTCATCTACGCAAAACCTTCCATTTTTATTATTTCTAAAACATTTTTAACCATTTATTAAAACTTTTAAACCAGTAGTGTTTTCTTTTTTATAAATGTCCATATTATATTTTTAAAGAAGACTGCAATTGGGAATATTAGAATTGCCAATTTTGTAAAGTGTAGATTTATCAGTATATTTAGATTTAAAACTAATATATATATATATATATATATATATATATATATATATATATATATATATATATATTCACCGATGCGGTTAGTATTGTTGCCTTTTTTGCACTTATTTTTACACAACTTAGTTACACTAGGTAGTGTATTTATGATAGTCGACTAACATCATGTGATCATTCGTTTAGAATTTGAAATGGACTATTGTGCTTTCTTGGTATATTAATAAAGTGCGTTCGCGCCATTATCGATTGTGCTGCTAAACATTAGGCATACAATATATGCATTTTTGGTGTTTGGTTGGTGGTGGTCAATTTACCCTTTATCGTTCATATTTCACAAAAGTATGACAAAATTTCAAAAGTGTTGGTATAAGGTATATTTATTATTGTTTGTCATTCACATTAATATGCGGACAAATATATAGTTCATAAACGGATCATGTATTTAATAGAGGCTACATCAAGGGATATGGATCTCAAGGTATTTTTTGTAATTTCTGCTATAGATTGAAACACGTGCTTCTCTGTGTGTGTGTGTGTGCTATATTGCCATGAAAGTATAAGGATGCAAATACATAAAGAATACTTGTCATTCGAAGTGAAGGTAATAAACCAATATATTTTGTGATGAAGCGAACATATTGGCCCCTGTCGGTGCATCTTATACATTATTATCTTTCAGTAATATTAAACAATAATTCAAATAATTAAATATAATTAAACATCGTCAAATAATGTTAATCAATATTTCATGTTTGAACAATTTGTAATATTTTATGGTTAAGTACCTTTTATGTCAATGTAATTTAGGTATAGTATTCAGTTGACGTATACGTTCGATATATATCTATATATATATAGTTTTGTTTTTGCCTTTTATAGATCAATTTTGTATAGTTTTAGAAATAAAATTTTAATTACAAAGCTTTATAACCCAAAATTAAAATAAATTCCTATTGCAAAATTTAAAAATGGGTGAATAGTTCTTGAAAAAGCGGTATCTATGATAAGTATTAGAAAAACATGAATACTTTTCAAGTCTTTTATTATAGTGTTTTGACACCCCGTAACCATGGCAATGGACACGTGAACACAAAACTGATGTCAGAAATAAATGTTAACCACCTCATATGTACAGTATACATAATATAAGGACATTTGAAGAGGGGGCAGAAAATGGCCCGTATTCAATATAGTCCTTTAGTGTGTACCTATAAATTATGTATGCCTCCAGATGATATCCAAATTTAGTGTACCTATAAAACATGTATGATTCCAGATGATATCTCAATTTTATATGTACCTATTAAACATGTATGCCCCTAGATGATATCCAAAGTTATTGGGTACCAAATTCAAGTATGTTGGTATTGTATACCTACAAATTGGTTTACGTTTATTTGATCTAACACAATTTTTATTGAAATTAAAATTTGCTCTCATGCCAAGATATAAACCCAGAAATGATCACATAATCATGACAACCTTACTTACAGTTATCTAACAGATCACCACATCAATTGATCACCTGAATTACAGTTATCTAACAGGACACCATATCACATGATCTTCTGGCCTACGGATATCTAAGAGACAACCATATCATATGATCTACTGGCTTACAGTTATCTAAAAAATCATCATATCGCATGATCTCCTGGCTTACAGTTATCTAACAAATTACCATATTACATGACCACCTGGCTTACATTTATCTACTAGATCACCATATGACATGACAACTTGGCTTACAGTTATCTAACAGACCACCATATCACTAAGTAGACTTATATACAGCACAAACTATTTATATTGTTTCTTTCATGTTCTACCATTTAACCTAATTTAATACTGCTTTCATAAAGATTATTTCATTGGGTTGATACATGCTATACTTTCTGGTGAATACTTCTTATTTTTAAAAATAATGACTGATCCATATCAAAGAGCAATACTTTAAAAACTTGTACCTTGTGCTAGGTATATCCTGTATGTCTCGTGATATATGTAATGTTTGTAGTTTTAAGAGTTTTACTTGGCCTGAATTTATAGTCTGTGTGCAGGTAATATCGAAAGTGTATTTCAAGCGTCTTCGTACCCATTTTAGATATGTGGACATTTTCATTTGTGTCTGGTGTATGAGGTAATTTCCAATCGAAAATACATGTACCTTTGTGCAATGCTGTTGAACATCAATTGAAAAAAAATTGATTGTTTTTGTTGTAGGGTTTCACGTCATTTCTGAGCACATGATAGGCTACACATCGCTGCCAGTAATAATAGCGTTGGAATAACCCGGGAAAACCTCAGAAAGAACCGATGAACCATGTTAAGCTACTGAAAAACTTCCTCACATACCCACATGGACCAAACTGAGAACTGAACTCACGCAGACCGACGTGAGAACGCAATGATCCGTAACAGAGTGCGGTTTAGACCACTTGGTCACTTGGGGTCCCTAACAATGTAAATGAAAGTAACATACTGTTTGTAAAAGAATGAAAGATCGCCTGATATTCAAAATATGTGTTGCAATAATTACCAGAACAATGCATCTGCAACCTGAATAAAGCCAGATTTGTCAGGTGTTAGCACCTGTCAACACGATAGTTAGATTATACTAGAAAAAACATCGTTAACAATTGATTTAATAACGAGGAATTTGACTAGCCAAGTTTCTTTCATGATTACAAACGGAAACTAAATGCTTTTGTCTAGGAGACATCGAGTCAGACAACATATGCCAACCTGGAAAAGTGTCCAACATGATCATCACCAGAGCCTGCATCACTCCTGGCACGATAAATCTTTTAAGACCATCATTATAGTATCCGATCCGATCAAACATTTGCTGGAAATCCAGTAATTTTCTGTACAATTAGGCTTTTGTGATCAAATTATCAGATTGATATATACTTAGGTGTATGCAAATGGTTAACTGAAGATGCAAAAGTTTTGAAATGTATTTAATCTACAAAAATTCACATAAAAGATATTTTGTGAAAATGAAAAAATGTTTACTTTAGGACAGGCAGCTGAATGGATGGACAGGCAAATCAATAAATTGGTTACATAATTAACAGAGAGTTCAGCTGATTTTTTTAACCTAACAAACCCTGTTAAATAACCAAATGTCATTAGAGGTCGTATTTTACACGGTTAAAGAGAAAACATAATTTATAACTACGCATACAGATTTCAAAAGGATGAAATTGCCACTTTGTCAGCTTCACAGATGTATGATAGTTTTATTAAAATAATATCCTTATATTGTATGATCTATACAAAAAGGAGATGGGCAATGACAAGTTAGAATAATATGCAGACACATATAACAGATTGATTTATACGATATCATTTGTGACATACCACAGCCATATTCATCTGACTTGTCACCACATTGTGGGATTCCATCACATCGTTGGGAAGCAGAAACACAGTCGTGGTTAGTACATTCAAATTCACTGGAGGAGCAGTTAGCTGTAAATATATACCATTAAATTTAATTGTATTTGACAGGTTGAAACTAACACTGACAATGAAAAGAAGAAAATAAATGAAAATTTTATCACAAATCAAGGTTAGTAAATTCAAATTCAGCGGAGGGGGGGGGGGGGGCCGTTACCTGAAAATAGATAATAATAAAATTAATTTCACACTTGTATTAGTAGAGGATACAACTGATTATTAACATTTTTTTTGCATGATTAGTTTGATTAGGGTTATTAACGTAGTTATTACAATATGTTTTATTGGACAGGTTGAGACTGACACTGACAATGAAAAGAAAAAAATAAATGAAAATGTGATCACAAATCAAGGTTAGTAAATTCAAATTAAGAAGGGGGGCGGGCAGTTACCTGAAAATAGCTAATATTAAAATTAATTTCACAGGACAGTAGAGGATATAGCTGATTATTAAATTTGTTTTTGTTGTATTAGTTTGATTAGGGTTTTTAACGTAGTTATTTTATATTTTAAGTCATATCGGTACGATGTCTGTAGTGAGGTAGTTAATAGTGAGTCCAGAGCTGGGTAACATGCCGCAGACATGTAGCATGATGTCCCATCAAGTCACATTATCCTACCACCTGGCCGACATGTCATAATACTAAACAATTAGTGTTTAGCGCCAGGCGAGGCAGGTGTTAGTACCATTTTAGAATGCTTTGGTATGACTCGACTAGGGATCAAACACACGACCTCCCGCTTCCGCGGCGGACATTCTAACCACTGGAGCGGATCGATGATGAAAATAACAAAATCAATACAGACACAAAACTATATTTACAAGGCGAGAAATGAGCAACAATGCGAAAAACATGCGATAAATTCTTATAAGAATAAAATATAAAGGGAGAGATAGAGAAAAGAAAACATTAAAAGATAAGCTTGCAAACAGATAACGCATGATGTAATAAATATATTGCTGAAACAAAATGTGAATATACTGTCAAGAGAGAGTAAGCATATATTGAGACTGATATGATAAGAAAACAATAAAGCTTCAAACAAAATGAATCTAAACGGTAGTATTCCTTTGGAAAATTCAGTTTATGCCATTCTCTCAACAATATAATCAAATTAACGGACATTGTTTTTTGCAAGTCACACGTATTTGAATAAATATCCACCCAAGGTCCTGTTTATTGTATTTCTTCAATATCATTATTGCTGCAAATCATAGTTCGAATTGTGGCTGTTAACACAGAGTGAACACATAAGCCTGGTTTCATCTTTATTATTTAAGGTATTAGTCATTACTATATGTATAAGAATTCGAACTAATATAAGATTTATGACAAGTGCCACTACACTGCTAGGTAGAACAAACAGAAAAACGTTGCCCAAGAGTGGACAGCTAAATCTGGATTCCTCTGTAAAGGAATTTCTGCTGAATCATGCAGTAGAGTTCTTAATGTTTATTCTTCTAGCTGACAATGCATTTGGCAAATTACAATAACTGTACAGATCTTGTAATTTATCAACTCTGGTCTAGTTGTATGTGATAAACTTATATTGTATCAAAGCTTCTCCACACATGTCTTAATTGTTTTGTGCCAGTGAATTCACGATAGGTTCGATAAGACTGTAATTTTGTCTCACTTCATTTTAACACATGTGCGAATAATGATATCATCAACCATCACCTCAACATGTCCTTAGGTTAGTGGCACGATGCAAAGCTAATCCTGCAGCAATCGCTGCAGACATGCCTCTAAGTGGCTATGGAGTTTTATTTTACTGGACTGAAGTGTCAGATGGAACATTTCATCCTCATGGGTCAGTGAGCAGATCCATTTTAATGGTCAAATTCCTCTCCTCTGTAACACAAGGAAGGATTCGGAAAATGGGCTCTATATATTTACAGCAGCACCAAAACCTTGATTAGACTTGTGTGGCCATTAAAAGCAGTGTAACAGGAAAAAATACATTTTGTGTCCAAACGCCTAACATGATTTTATTCTGAATATAGTATTTTCTCCAATATTGTCTACAATATTTTATCAAATACAACATGAATTAAAAGAAAAAGTTTAAATGACCAGTGTACTATAATTATGAATGTTTTACATATCATAATCCGTTTCCCATTTCGCTCTAAGCCGCTCCGGTATCCTATTGGTTAGAGAGTCCGACGCGGAAGCGGGAGGTCGTGGGTTCGATCTCCAGTAGAATCTTACCAAAGACTTACTCAACTGGTTCTACCACCTGCCTTGCATGGCGCTCAGCTTTTAAATGTTAGTGTTAAGACTGGTCAGCCTGGTGTCAGGATAATGTGACTGGGTGGGACATCATATTACCACAGTGCTAGATACCACTATAAACTACCTCACTGTAGACATCGTAGCGATATGTGAAAATCCTAGTCAAACAAACAAACATTTTGCTCAATGCGAAACTAAACCTATACTCTGATCATACAGCTGAAAAGGGAATCAAGTAAAACGTATGATGATATGTGATAAACAACCATCTTTTAGATAGTTTTCAATTCTTAAGTAGGCCTGCTATGGTGATATGTTAAATCTAACTCAAATGTTAAGGAGTTCATTGTGTTAATTTGCACAAATTAATGTAGACAACGTAAAAGGCAAAATGTCAAGTTAAATTGATTCAATGGACATGGAGATAAACCAATGCTATCGAGTTCAACTTGCCTATTTGGCCTCACACGTTTGAACACACCAGCAAGATACTTACTCTCCTCTTCTGACAATCGTATACTCATTAGTCCCACCTTGAAAAGGAAGTCATATGGACAATGTTCATTTGCATACCAAGTCACATCAACTTCGAACATATTGCCCATTAATATCAGACACAATGTTCCTTTTCAAAAGTGCTCTTAAAATTCACTTTTGTCAACTACAAGAACAAACTTGAATATTTAATAAAGTGTCCTACCTTAATATTTTCCTCAATTCTTTATAATGTCATGGTGTTTGTTTATTTTTGTTTTTGTAGTCATTTTCTGATATAGGTTAACCTATGCAAAGTTGTTTGTAGTAGTAGTAGGTTTAGTAATAGTAGTAGTAGTAGTAGTAAAAGTAAAACGCAATAACTAAAATGCACAATTTAATTAAAATCCAACCCCAAATCATAAGTACCCAAAACAATAAATTAAATGAAAATACTAAAAGAGAACACAAGAAATGTACCACAGTTCAATTCATCTGTACCTCCTAGGCAGTCGGGGATCCCATCGCAGAAGTACTTGGTTGATATACACTTTCTGCTGGATGGGTTGTTGGTGTCGGTCCGTTCTTGGGGACATAGCTGTTCACCTGAGAAACACTCTGAAGTACAAAACAGAAACAGCACAAAACAAGTATGAAACCTTGCACAATTAAATACCATATATCCACATGACAAGTCCAGGGATATATTACATTATCTAGCTTATGATGAAACCAGGGACCTATTACGGTATTTCTCCCATAACAAGGCTAAATGTTATAATAGCATATCCTTCCAAATTGGATTGTAAATATATATAGGTTTTGGCTCAATCAATCATCTTGTAGCTTCCATAGAGTTAACAATCACTGCACTCTCCAGCAATAGCAGAGTTAAAATATAAACGAAGCATTTTTTTAAAAATTTGCAATGGTAAAAGTCTTTGAAGTGTTCTCTGAATAGTTGTGTTGCCGGTTGCATGCATTTAAATATGTGGACGGTATCGAATAATCTATCAAATCGTTTGATACATTTGAGTGTATTGATATCTAAATATTATGATCATTTATGGCAACATTTCTGGCAATGTATTGATATATAATCTCACATTGCAAAATGATGTCAGATATGGCTATAGTGATAAAAAAGAATAACACTTAACATTTTAAGACACAGTAATTTTGTCATAATAAACAGTTTTAGTCGATAACAATTAGGGAAACATATGGCACTTCATTACAAACGGTTGCAAAATTTCTTACACAAAACGGGCCAAAAATCTATCAACATTACTGGAGCAAAATGATGTATGAGCTTTCTAATCTTGGGACAAAGCCAATAAAACATTCTCAATGTGTTATGGGTGTCCGTCCATAAATCTGAGATCAGTATTGCGTTCACTGTTTCATGGAAATCAAATAAACTTCATGCTTGTTGCATTCATAGTTGGATATCAATGCATCAACAAATGTTTACCGGCAGCATCCATAGTTGTATAGTAGTCCATCAAAATGTATCCTGGTGTCGTTCATAGTTGTAGGGCAGTCCATGAAAACTAATATTAGATTCATTCATAACAATTGATATAATTTGTATTCATAGTTTTGTGTCAGTTCATCAAAAACTCATACTGGCTTCATTCAAAACTGTATGACAGTCCATCAATAATTGATATCATTTGCATTCATAAGACTTTGTCACCTTCAGCAGCAATATAAAAATAACCTCTGAAATCAAACTCAGATGAGGATCATACTATTTACTTTCATATAACCTATCAGTGAACACTGGAAAACTGTTACCTAAATTGCGTAGCTTCTCTTCTCCCAAATCAAGCATCTTGTTAATTATAGATCATTTATATGACAATAACTGCTCAATGAGAGTACTATTTGGTAGAAATATTTCATGCCATCATTACTACAAAGTTAAATTTTAAAAATGGATATGAACATTTCCTGGATCATAATGGTCTGTTCATATATTGATCTTCAGAAAATCGATTAAACATCTATAAAATTTCATTTTAATCTATCAGCATGTCTTACCATCATTTCTACGTGTGTCAAATAATCATTACTACAAAAGGCACCATGGTAATAGTCGCAAGTCAGGTAAAATGCTAATTACAAGTCATATCTATGAGTTGTTAACCATCATTACTACAAAAGGCTGCATGTAGTATTAGCAAGTCAGGTAACATGCTAATTACAAGTCATATCTATGAGTTGTTAACCATCATTACTACAAAAGGCTGCATGTAGTATTGGCAAGCCAGGTAACATGATCGTTGCAGATAATTCCTAAGTATTATTTTACCATCAGTACTTCAAACGGTAGCCTGGTAATAGTAGCAGGGCAAGTAACATGATATCAAAAGACCATTTATAAGTGTTTATTAGTCTCCTAATACAAATGGCAGCCTGAACGTAGTACTAATTCAGGTATAATGCTAATTATAGATCATTTCAAAGTGTTTCTTACCATCAATACTAACACAGACAGCCTGTTAATAGTAATAAGTAAGTTAACATGATAACATACAGATCATGTCAAAGTGTTTCCTACCATCATAATTACAAAAGGCAGCCTGGTAATCACATCAGGAAGCATGACACGTACAAATCATGTGTATGTGTTTATTGCAATCATTAGTATATTAGGCACCCTGGTAATTGTATAAGTCAAATAGCATGATAATTACCGATCAATTCAAAGTGTGTCTTACCATCATTACTATAAAAGTGAGCCTGGTAAATAGTGTAAGCCTTAATCTAAATACCTTTGAAATATCACTTGACAGTACAAGTAATCAGATATCTAACCCTGGCTAGAACTGATACACACTAACAGCTAATTTATGTTATACATTCACTAGAGTTTAAGTTACACGGCAAATATACTCTAAGGACAGACTTTACACCCGTTCATAACTGTATTGATATATTGTATTCAATAAATACTATATTACGGCTTCTGCAGTTATTATTCAATAACAAATAATATTACATAAATATAACAAAGTCAGGTAACGTGATAATAAAGGATGATCTCAAAGTGTGTCGTACTATCATTGCTACAAAGGGCAGCCTAGAAATAGTAGCAAGTCAGCTAGCATGATAATTACAAATGATAAACAATTGTTTCTTACCATCATGACTACATAAGGCAGCCTGGTAATAGTAACAAGAGCTGGTACTTTCTGTAGTCTCGGTACGTGTCATGGTACAATTGGAAAGGTCCACATCATTACGACTGCAAGATACTTCCATGGCATGCTGTACTGGCTGGTGCCATGAGTTGACAAACGCACCTCGGAAACTTCCACTAAAATTATTTTAATCATGTTTATTTTCTTAACTCGAATTATCAACTGATTAGCATTACTCTCATAGCATATACATTGAAATGCTGCATTTTTAGAAACTGAGTTTTTCGCTTAACAAATGGATCAATAACAGCTTTATAAAACAATATTTTTGAAAATAAAACACAATGTATGCATTATTAGTCCTTACAGATATAAAAGCCATGCTTACTGGTAATGCAATGTTTTGCAAACTAGTTCAACAATGTTGATGTTCCCTTCCATCAAACTATATTTGTTCACACACACTGGCCTCCAAAGACCCTGGTAGAAAATAGCAACACTGCCATAGGAACCATCCCCGTTGATTAACTTGACTTGATAGTCTGCTGCGGCTGTAGAAATGACATAAAGATACATTGATTTTTGTTTTATTGTGTGAAAAATTTGTTTCAATTTGCATGATTATTGTGGTGGTGTTTAATTGAACTTTTTTTGAAAGACTACTGTTAGGTGAGACCGCCATCTTGAGAGACCATATTCTCAATGAACAAATAATAATGATCATATAGTCCTATGACCTTTTATGAAATACCACCTGTCTTGAGAGACCATAATTTTTTGGCTGAAGGTGAGGTCTCTCAAGACAAGTAATACAGTATAATACCATAAAACATATTTATTCCGGTTTCGTATGCTTTTAATATCATTTGCACTGCATTAGTTTTGTAAGTAATATCTCATGTTAGCTTATTTTACACAAATATGTATCTTAAGAACAGAAATATTATCTTTACACTGAATAGGATTTGCTGTTCTCTTGGTGGACAGCATAATCGGTACTTTTGTAAAGTAAAGATCATGTTGGCACGGTCAAGCAAATTTTAGTTTAAAATTCAATATCAAAAAGTGTCATCACAGCATAGTATCTTAAAATTATTTACTACCGTTCGGAATTATAATTGAGTTTTGCAATTACATAGCATTTACTGACAAAATAATAATTAGTTTTAGGGCCACTGTAATTTTGACTGCAGCTGTTAAATTGTTTCACTCAAGTAAGATATAAATGTACATTTCTGTTTGTCCGGTATGTACTGCCTGTTATTCATTTTAATCTTTAATGCCATATTCAGATTAAGCTAAGTACATTTTATTAATGAGACGAAAAAATAAATATTATTATTAAACAAGAGTTTAGACAACATCGTATTTATATTACCGTATTAATTGATTTAAGAGTTCTCAGCTTAATACTAATACAGCCAGGGATAATTCAGCTCCACGAAACTTGAAAACACATCAGTTTGCATGTTTGAAAATTTGTATAAAGTAGGAAAAGTAGGATTTCAAGGAAAAAAAACTGACTAAAACAAATCGTCATAAATATCTATAAAAAGTGTTGATATGGGCTGCCAGGTGTGTTAAGATTTTCAAAAAACTTCGATTGTATGATCTGGAGTTAGTATAAATCAGTGCCGTAACACACCACCATTATTAAGGATGTAAGATCGCTTCTGAACACTTACATTTCAGTGTCGATGTCTTACATTGTACGACTAATACTTCATACGGAAATACATTAAAATATTTTAAGACGAATGAAGATGTAATTCTATAACGTCTTATTGTTTGAGTCAGGTATCCAAGAAGAATCATACATAACAATTTGAAAATACCTTCCATAAAACTCAAATTTAAATGAAATAGCAAAATTAAGGTGTTATGACTTTATAGACTTACATTAACAAAACCAAAAGAGCGAAACTAAAACACTTTTGTAAAATTCAAAACATAGTACATTACATTAAAACAAACATAAAATGTATAACTACCTTACACTATTCTAATTTAAATTACAAATGATTCCTTACGATTTATCACAAGTCCATATGCAAAAAGTGCCACCATTTTTGTAGGTTAGGTATCTAAAATATGAAACTGTGCATTCGACTTGATTGTAACTAGTAGTAACTGTTGTATTATGAATCACAAAACATAGTCCATAATACATATATATGTGTTGACTGTAATTATAGACTAATGTTTCAGTCCAATACTATTATTGCAGACCACTATGTAATTCCAGTAAATATAAAAGTGAAAACATATTTTCATACTAATTAAAACCTGAATACAATATTTAGTTCTTTATCAATTTGTTAAAGCGGGGGGGGGGGGAAATTTGTCAAAATAAATAGCATTGAAACGAAAAGGAAGCTGGGCAGAATTAAGGAATAACTCACTATTGCACTTTTCCTCATCTGATCCATCCACACAGTCATTACCACCATCACACTGCATGTCGACTGGTATGCAAACTCTGCTTGTGGTACATTGGAATGTGTCTGGGCCACAATCTGGATATACTGGACAAGGTTCACTAATAACAGACACATCATCAAGGGCCACAAGACCTGGCCAGACTGTTGTGGCAGTAACTGTTTTTCCTTCAAAAACAATGCTGGCGTCGCCTGGCATTATAGATACCCAGCCTTTCAACCATTCATTGACAGTTCTGTTTACACGATCATACCTATTTTTGGAAATAAATGTAATAATTGTAACAAGTCATTGATTGTTATGTGAAAATGAGCATAACAAGTGGTTCTAACAGTTTTATAAATTTAACCTGCCAATAACAGTGTATGTGGTTATACCTATGTTATACTTATTATTTTTAGGAAATATAATAACTAAGTAGTAATTGACATATGTTTATGTGGTCACATCCAATATTCCTAACACACTAGTAACTGTAACCAGCACCTTATGTTGCTTATTGTTTGTAATAAACACACTAGACATTTCAATTTCCCTCATCTGAACAATCGACGCAGTCATTACCACCATCATACTGCGTGTAGACTGGTATGTATATTCTCATTGTGGTATATACAAATTTATCTGGGCCACAGTCTGGGTATACTGGATAAAATCCACTGATAACAGAAACCTTATTAAGAGTCACAACTCCTGGCCAAACGCTTATGCTGGTAACGGTCTTTCCTTCTGATTCCTGGTTTAAAACTTACACAACCCTTCTACCAGCCACTGGCAGTTTTGTTTACATGATCATACCTATAGTTGATAATAAATGTAATAATTGTAAAAAGTCTCTGATGGTAACTGATTTGCCACCTGTACAAAAAAAGTTTATAATGTTATATATAGCAAATCCCTAAGATCGGTTGTTGGATGTTATGTATTTAACACCATTGTTCAGCTGATGTCACAATGCAACACAAAAAGTTATGTTATGCTACACACATATGTTGGTAATACCTGAGAATTAAACACGCACATACAAAAGAATGATGACTGTGACCTGTAAAGATATGTGCTTTAGACCCTATTTGCACCTGTACCATATCAGGAAAAGAGAATGTTCAGTGAGAAAGTGACATTTTAAGAATAATTGTGTTGTTTTCATTCCTATATACAACATAATTTTTTATATTAGAATATTCCTCACATCTATAAATTCTGCCTTAGTTCTATTTAAACTCTGATCAGACCAAATAAAAAGGTCAGTTCCATTTAAATATATAGCATATATTGCATACGAAATTTAAATAAAATGAAGCCAAAAGCAGTTGTTGGAAATAAAGTGAATAAGTATAGGGATATTCAACTTGTCTTGACGCTTAAGAATAAATTATATTATTTCCTGCCAAAAGGGAATCATTTCTGGATTCCTTAGTGATATTCCTTTCTGGAGTCACTGATGATATTCATTTCTGAATTTACTAATGATATTCCTTGGTATAGGCACTTTTGCAACATTACCTAATTCCTCACGAGTTTGTTTTTCGACGTTTTATTAAACTGAGATAATAATGGAGGATTCTACTCAGGTCAATATGCATAAAATACAGTGTAACATTTTTTAAGCTGAAAATGTGCAAAACTAATATAATCAAATTTGCAAGTCAAAAACTGTCATAATGCCTTTAGTGAAAATATGTATGATAAATTGAAAAGGAATTCGCAAGTCATATTTCTTAAAATCTGCATCATACATTGTGGACAAAATTTTTCATAATGTAAGCTAGGTATGCTTATAAGTAAATCAGTTTAAGAAAAATGTGCATAATTCTCAAATAAATAAATGACTTAATCAATTTAATAATTTTGTCATGATCCCAGGCATGCTTTATTAGAAAACTATTGATTCCCATACAGCAATTTTCTACCAATTTATTGCACCCCATGACATATATTAGGCGACATAATAGAAAGTATAACATCAATAATCAGATATGTTTATAAACTGTCTGCTGCATCTTTAAAATATCCTTGTTTACAGATTTTCTTCTCTGGATATTCTTTAAAATTTTCGGTTATTTTAAAAGTAATTTAAAATTATATACTGCTAATATAAATCAAATGAGCCAAACATTAGATGTTGGAAAAAGATGAGTAACTACGGGGCTCTTCAACTTATTTTGACGAATATAACTATTTTAAGTCGTGTCAAAAGGGATTCAAGTCACTAATTGTAATAATGTTTTAAGTGAAAATATTTATTCAAAATTGAAAAAGAATTCACAAGTCATATTTATTAATATAAACAGTAAAATAATGATTGACCTGAATATCTTAAGGAATAAAAGAAACTTTGATAGTCACAACTTTTTTAGAATACTAAAATTGACAACATGCTCAAAAATGGAATAAAATGCATCATAGTTCTTATAATAAAATACAACAGCGAATCATAATGTATTATAGATTATGTAATAATGTATGCACCAATGCTAATATTTGGATTATTCTAATTTGGATGAAATAATTGAAATTAATTTAATTTTATTAATTAGTAAAACTTTTAATTTTCTGAACAAAATTTGTTTGTTTGATAATACTTATCCAGGCATAATACCTTTAGAAAATAGCTACTGCCTCTCCAATCCTTTCTCCCACGCACTACTTTCACCCACAGGGAGCTAAAATTTGTAAATCTACCTATTTGGCTGTCAGACAGAGTGAGTTACTATTATATATAAATCTTGGCGGTATAGTATAGGAATATCCCATATACTACTGATACGAAAGGTAAGCTCCATGTGGATGTAACTGCGGGAAGGCTGGGAGGGTGTATGTACATGATGATTGAGTACTTATATTTCAAGAAATATATTTTACTATGAGAAAATTTAATTCTTTATCCAATCATAATACATTTAGAGAAACTCTCTGGGGTGAAATGAGGTATATCCCCTTACCCAGATATACCATCTCGGGGCAATTAAAGTATTGAGACAGCATCAATGCATGCAGGCTGGAGGAGGCACTTACTGTCGGAACGCGGCTTCAGACAGGAAAGCGGTTACACCTTTAAATCCAGCGGAAGTTGTGAAGCGGCGTATAATAAAAGACTTTCCCTCACTTGACGCAACTGATCGATTTGTATCAATGAATCACCTGAAAGCTTGGTCTGGGTTTTGCAGATAGGCTATAGTTCATGTGCTCTGATGAGACAGAGCGTTCGTGACAAAGGTTTAGCTACAAGTGAAAGAGAGACTCTTCTTGACGAAGAAAAAGATGCAGTGATTCTTAAGACTGACCAATCTTGTCCTAACAAGCATGATAATTGAGTTTGCGGGTAGGTTATATATGTATATAATTTTGTACGTAAGTCCTAATGGCAAGATGAAACAGGTCTTGTATGAAACGATGAGCCAGAGACGCCATTCAAGGTGGTTCAGGAGATGTGATGTCCAGCCGGGTTAATGTTCAAAATAGATTCCGTTTTGGATCTAGGGTTAAAATTTCTGGCCATGTATTCAGTGAGTTGGTGAGAAGGTCGGATAAGTCCTGTGTTCGTCTAACATCTCCCTTCAGTAATGATGAAATGTGTCCGCTACCACGGAAATTAAGTGTGTAATTGGCAATAATGAACTCCCTTTGAAGATGGAGAGGAATAAGCTGGAGGTAAGATATGTTTGCTTGCGCACCAGTGGGTGAAACTGTGCCAATGATTTAACATGCGTTCAGAGGAAAAGCGTCATGCCTGAACGATTCTCAGATTTGTTTGCTAAATGATGCATTCTAAAGATTTCTCTGAGACGACCCATAAATGCAAGGTCGTGCTACGAACAAAGAAGAAACAATTGACGTTCTGGTTTTATGAGCACATGAAATAAAATTCTAATAGTGTCTGATGCACGATTGATAAGGTAGTTAATCGACAATTCTTCGCGAAGGAGTGTTGCCATGAAGTTATGGCCACATGATGATTCCCTTGGTTTCTTGATCACTTTGGAATCAGAGGTGTCGGGGATCAGTGCATGAAATCAATCGATCGATTGGAATGATAGGGCATCATCTACCCTAGCTGTTGTGTCTGAGATGAGGGGGACAAAAATGGGGTTTGGGCATTCTCAATGGGCTCAAACAGGCCCACAAGTGGTCAGTCCCATAGGCTACAGGTATGGACGAGAATGAAAGGATAGATGCAACATTTTGCACGAACTAGTGGATTTCTTCCGAGACTAATGGTCGTCAGTGCTTTGCGAAGAAATAATTATAACAAAGCCGTTTGATAAGTCCAACATCATAAGGCAAAATTATGGGGACGGATGTTCTTATTGTTTAAAATAAATCTCCATTGTAGGTTTGAGCTACTCCTTGTTGTTTGAGAAGGGTCCCACTATATGACGCATCGGTCTGGAGACTTGAGTCATCTGTATCGTTGAAGATGAATCACTATTGGAGGAGTTAGATAATCATTGATGTTTGAGAGTCTCAAACCATTAAGCAAAGGTCCGGGTACTTGTGCCTTCATTTTTGATGGTGATAAACTATCATTGTTGAATTGAGATAAGTCGCCACTGTTGAGTTGGTAGACAGATAAAGAGCTCCCATGCAATTTTAATATTTTTTCCCATAATATAAAGGCTTTACAATGTCCATTCTCTATCTAGTTATGCAAATGTGGTTCATGGGAAGCGAAAACACCAATGGCGTCTATAAATGATGGTAGTGGCATATTCCAGAGCCTTTCTTACTTGTATCTACAGAATGAAACCTAGGGCGCATGGGCATAAAATTGGTTAGGCTGCTCCAAATCAGATCGTTGCTGCATCAATGGGATGCAAATATGGAGAGTACGGGCCAATAATCAAACACAAGTACACCATTTGTACTAACAAAAACAGTATCAATGCAGTATTAAGCAACTGAGAACCATGATGTCAACTGACCCGTTGAGCAATATCTTGCGGTTATAATGCAACAAACGTATGGTGGAACCATGTGTCGTTTTAGATCCCGATCTCAAAGCAGTCAAAATATGGTTCCAGTGGATCAAATTATATACCTAGGTGAGCGAATCTTTGAAATAATTCAACGTCGGACGTGTCCATGTTGACGAAAAGCCCGGATTTGTAATAAGAGCTAGCTGGCTGATGTAGGTGTAGTATATTTTGCAGGTAAGTTGATGTTGTCATCATATAAATGGTCCGCACACACTACATCGTGCAATACATTAGACGAGGGAAGACACTCGGACAATTATTTGGGTGTACTTAATTGTTAGCCCATATTGTAGACTGATCGCACAAACGTCCTAAAAACCTAATGAATAGAAACCTGAAGGTATGCACAGTCCAAGCCCTCAGTGATAGCAAAGTCTTCTTCACGATTATTGTCCAAAATGTGCAGAGAGTCCAGTGGGCACAAAATGGAGTTTTATATATTGATTGAGGGTATTTAGGCCAATGGCCAGATGTATATAGTATTTGCGGGATGAGCCCAACAAAACAAGGTGTGGAAAGAACAATATAACCATATTGTTGCTACATCTTCATTTTGTACAATTATTGGACCTTCCATTGTACGGCGTTCAGAGGCTCGTTCCCTTTGATTATTTTGATGATTCTCTCCATATATTGACGCTTTTGGTGGAGAAGGAGAAGGATGCTTGTCTCCTTGATGTCTTCATAGCGTTCTTTATCCATCGCTACGATAAACAGATGGTAGATGATAATCGTTAGAAGCTCTTTGCACTCTTTGCACTTTACAACATCTATATTGATATGATTGATCAAAAAACCATTAAATTAGAACACATAATAAAAGCTGAAAATATTTAAGGTAGGAAACATTATTAGGTCTTTACGTTTGTTTTTGCAGTCAAAAGGGAGACTTTTGAAAGCAGTTTTATAGGGTAAATTAGATGACGGAAATACGCAACACTATCTTAGTTCTGTGGAGTGGGGTCACGGTATTCTTTGAAGCATAAACTTACCTGGATAAGTTACGATACGTCTGTCACTCAATAAACTCCTAGAACGACTTCACATAGAAACGGTTGACTTCAATACAATTGCTTAATAAAGAGAGTGTAAAGCAATTTTGATTTACTTCTGTTGAAGTGTGAGGATATACTCGATGTATTATACTGAATGAGAATCACAATTTGGTATGAGTTAGACTGGATCCTGTACAGGTATGCTAAAGTCGACCTCTTATTGAATGAGCCTATCATATTGATGTTTATCCCTTCATGTTCCCTAGAATATGGCCTGTGCGGGTCAGAACTAAACTAGGCCATCAGTATCTATAGGATATCTTTAGGAATATCCATCAGGAATGGATTTTGTATATTTGGTCATATTATACTTCAGTATGTATGCCAAACGACAGCTAACGTGGCTGCATGTTAACTCTGTATAATTCGGTAGGAAGATTCAAGCCCGACACCGATGACACAATGTAGGACGAGTTCCAACAATGACGAGTCCCGTGGTGGGGACTTGGGTCCCCAGGGTTTGTTGTAATTGTTTTATTGTATGGAGCTTCATGACTAACGGGTTCTTTCGATTCACACTGATGGTAAAATAGTAGACAGACTGGAAATGTCTTCGGTCAGAGTTTTATATTGTTGGGACTTTGTCCATAGCTGTAATTTCTGTATGACAAAATATAGTCAAAGCTCTATCCCTGCACCTATCTTAGTAGGCAATGTCCGTTCAAAGCTAAATGTGTCAGAGATTGACCAAGACATTGATAAGTCTAATAAATCATAGAAGCTTACAATTACAATCTAATGACTATTCAACCTGTTTAGAAATACATTTGATGTTTTGAATCCCGTGTGTATGCATAGAAATACCAAATGATGGTTACATAAAAGCATAAATAGCAGATGATTTAAATCGCAATGCTTACCGGTAGGTAACGTAAATGAAGGGATTGCTATGGTGGCCCAGTGGTTAGAGCGACCGCCGCGGCAGCCCAGTCATATTAAAGACTTACAAAAATAGTACGAATAGATGCCTTGCTTGATGCTCAACATTAATAGGTTAGTATTAGGAATGGTCGTCCTGGTGTCAGGATCATGTGACTCGATGGGACATCATGTTACGTGTCTGCGGCATGATGACCTAGTGCTGGACATGACTATAAACTGCATCAATGCAGACAACGCAGCGATATGACTTAAAAATTGTTAAAGCTACGTAAAATATCCTAATCAAACAACAAACAAACAAGCGTAAAAGAAGTCTTGTACAGGTGGAATTATTGAAGCAAGGTGTGCAAGGGTTCAATATGCTGTGGTAAAAAAATAACCTTTAAATACAAGAAAGGACAAAATTATACATACATGAGTACTTAAGAGCAGAAACTGTGCTCACTTGTAAACAATTAACCCGGAATCTAAATTGAGAAGTAGCATAGGCTACACATGCGACTGACTAAATGCTCAATACATTTGTGTTTGTTTGTATGTGTGTCTGTGTGTGTGTCTGTCTGTTTATCGTATGTATGCCTGCCTGCCTGCCTGTCTGTATGCATGCATGTATGGATGCATGTATGTATGTATGTATGTATGTATGTATGTATGTATGTATGTATGTATGTATGTATGTATGTATGTATGTATGTACGTATGTATGTATGTATGTATGAAATGAAAATCATAATTACCATGCCAGACGTTTTCCACTGCTGCCATCGACATAAACAAGGAGTTGAGCTGAGAGGGGATTAGGTCTAACGGCTGTGCCATTAAGATAGTAGTAGAAGTATACACACGATTCAGTTGTAAAATGTTTACGGGGTGAAGAGAGTATTGCACTTAAATACTCAAGTCTTTTTGGGTGTTTAAGGACATTGTCCTTAAATGTGTTATAATAGGAGAACAGGTCTGCACTGTTATAGGCGATCATGAATTTTCCTGCAAGAGAAACATACCGTTTGTACTAGTATATAATTTACACTTTGAGAACGGCATTGATCCAGAGCTTCTATCAATAATATGACATCATAGAAGAAGCTATACTGTTTTGATTTACATTTTCATTGTAAGCAAATGGTTTACTTTGATCTGAAATAAATTCGTTTGAAGTAAGATCAATACCTTTTTTGTATTTTTATATTGATGTCATTAGACAGTGTAAACCTTGGTCTGTCATCGCAAAAAATAAAGACAGCTAAGTCGCAACACCAGCAGTGTTATGTTTGTTGTTGTTGTTAGAGTCGAATTTAATGACATGTGTCAGTACACAATATGCTATACCTGACGGCCAGTAATTATGGTGGAGTAAGAAATCTGGAAAAAACCGGAAAGATCCACCAAACCACTGTTAGTTACTGGCAAGCATTTTTACATACTAACATTTGCCGAATCAGAGACTCCATCCCACACAGACAGAGGTGAGATGGCAATAATCCATAAAAAAGTGAGCGCTTTAGTCCACTCAGCCATTCGGGCCCCATGTTTGTTTGTTATTTAAGGTTTTAGTATAAAAATGTATTGTCTTGTTACATTTTGCAATGACAAACTCATATTATATATAATATACTGCGTTTTCATTACATCGTATAAAGGAATACATTGGTCTATGCAGTTTGTCAATAATAATAATAATAATACTAATAATGAGGACTTTGTATAGCGCCTAATCTTTCGAAGCTCTAAGCGCTTTACACCATCTATAATGATATGACTACACTACAAAAAAACAATTGACAAAAACAATGAAATTGCATAACATACATACATGCTGAAAATATATAAGATACAAAACATTATTAGGTCTCTAAGTTTGTCCCTGCAGTCGAAACCGGTGAGTTTTGAGAGCACTCTTAAAAGGGACCACTGTGTCGTTGTGTCTAATTTATATGGGCAATTAGTTTCATACACTGAAGAATGATATACAATGGTCCATGCAGTTTGTAAATACACTCTATAATGCTATATAAGGGTATATACAGTTTGTCAATACATTGTCTAAGTATATGCAAGGGTCTATGCAGTTTCTCAATACATTGTAGAATGCTATACAAGGGTCTATGCAGTTTGTCAATACACTGCATAATGATATACAATGGTCTATACAGTTAGTCAATATACTGTAAAATGATATACAAGGGTCTGTAAATTTTTTCAAAATACGGTATAATAATAAACAAAGGTATATGCAGTTTGTTCTAATTTTAATCTTACAGTGTATCTTCTTGCGCATCAGATATAACATGATTCTGGGTCTACATGTTTTATTATCTTAAATGAACAGCGAAAACTCAGATACATCAGCCTATTATCCTATTGCAAAGAAAGGTTTGCTTGTATTTACAAATTAATGGAACAGTGTTCAACCGGACGTGTCATCACTTTATAATATGTATGCTGTATATTTAAGCACTTTAAGCATACATGTAGGCCCCGGAGTGGCCGAGTGGTTGAAATAACTTTCCGTTACGTATCACTGCCATCTCACCTCTGTCTGCGTGGGTTGGAGTCTCATATTCGGCCAATGTCGGTATGCGAGAAAGAGTGCCAGTAGCGTTTTGTGGGTCGGTTTTTTGTCCCGGGGATTTTCCCGGGTTCTTCCTTCAACATTAATACTGGCCGCCATGTATAGCCTATCATGTGCTGAAAAATGGCGTTAAACACTATTACTACCACTAAATATACATGTTTGCTTTCATGTATGAACTGAAAAGTGTTCACCTTGATCTGTAATGTCATTATATAACAGTAGTTTCATTTATAATTTCAAATGTGATGTGTGGACCATGATATGTATAACATTACATAATGAGTAATGTCTGTTTTCAATTCAATTATTATTTCGTGTGAGCATTGTATACATGAACGGTTCGCTGAATTGAATGTTAGCAGATTTCAGCCTTTAATGTTAGTTATATGTATTGTTGGAGATGAACGCTGTATAACGTTAATTGTCAGCTCATTATATGATGTCGGATCTGTCTTTAATGTTCTTTTTGTTTATCATTATAGATGAAAACTGCATAACATGAAGTATCGGCTCTTTATATGATGTCGAATCTATCTTTGAGTGTTATTTTTTATCATTAAAGATGAACACTGCATAACTTGACCCCTCATTAAATTATGATTGACTCTTTTATGTTAGTTCTTTTTATCATTACGGATGACGACTGCATAACGTGATCTGTCAGATCATTATATGAGGTCTGGTCTATGACTTCAGTCTTAGTCCTATGTATCTGTTATGATGACGTGTCATTACTCTATGACTATAGTGCTATTCAGAGTGGTGATACAAGTTGTCAATAGTATTGGAAAGTCCACAGTATAATGTGATAAAAAACATAAAAACAGTCACTTCATATAATAGACATCATGACTATCGTGTAGTTCATTTCAATACAATGTCAGATCTGTGTTTGAACTGTTCATTTTTTTTCCAATCAATTGTCAGCACATTAGATATCCTCTGTCACTATAATCCTAAATAAGACAGTACGACACGTTAAGAATATTATCGGTGAGGGTACATTATACTAGAATAAGTCACATACAAAATAAAGGCATACTCTGACATGCAAAACTCAGAAACATCAGAGACAAGATGGGGCCAGACTATGACACAGTTTAATGGCAAACTTCATAAACGTAAAGTGTCTTCATTCAATATATTCTTGAGATATATCACAGAATATGGTTGGCTAGATAGTCTGCCAGTGTTATGATCCTCAAACTTAAGCGACAATATAAGTTTGAGTGTTACAACCTCTGATTCTAGAACCAATTTTACCAAGACTATCAACTTCATTATTGGAATGAAGATAACTACAAAGTCTGAGCAGAATTCATTTTAGTATGTTATTATTGTAAACATAAGCTTCATGATGTATGAAAATTCTATATTTGACTAGTAATTTGATGTCATGGTCAGATACATATGGCTTTCAAAATAGTTTTCCCTTTCATATGATGGTGGTCCGATTGATACAAATTATTTTAGAATCGATTTTTATGTTGAAAGTACATGTAATAAATATATATTACAAATATTTATATTTTTGGGGGAGTCCTGGTTTTTTACATAGTGGTATACATATAGTTATATACTATAAACCAGCTGTTACGAGGTTTATCTAAGCTGGCAAATAGGGTTTTCATTTTGGAGGTCTGGTTAACATAATTTCTTAGTAAAATTCCAACGCCTAATTGACCGTCTTTTCAACAAATAAAACTATTATAATAAGTTGAAGATGGCCATCATCAAGGCGATATTTGATGTCAAAACCATTTTAATTTAGGATCAACTAGACATGATTTCTTATAATGAATATTCAAATATGAGCATACTTGTAGATGAAGCAGCAATACGGATATTATAAGTCTTTTTTTCATACTGTATATCTAGTTATCACCATTTTCTGTCACAACCAACAAGTCAGTGTGTAAATAAACTATATAAGTAAGACCATCTATTCAAAAACGTCATACATGTAAAACGTACATAGAATTGTGCATATCTTAGAAGCATCATTTCTCTATATGACCAATTTGATCCTGGGATAAATGTATATGCACATTTTCAAGACAATTATCCTTGAAGATTAAGAGAAGATGTGGTAGCTTGTGCTAAAAGATGAATGAGGTATGAAGAAATGAATGGAGGCTCCTATTCAACTTGGCGTGTCTGAATAAACTAAGAATTGTTATACATGAAAAATGTTCATTTAAGTATACTGTTATGTAGAATATCGTGTACCTATCTTAAACTTACATTTAGACATACAATAGCAATAGATCATGCACACATTATCAATGTGATGTTGAACCCTAAGGGCTGCCCTCTTATTTGACGGTGTTCAATAACTTCTATAAAAAAAAAAACATTCCAGAGATGTCATGTTATTAAGAGTGCTGATATCCACACTGTCCATACTGAAAAATGACATCGTAGTGGTAGACACGATATACGTAGACTGATGAACCATTTGCTTGAATGACACTGAAATATACTAATTATATTACCTGTTCTATTGAATGATAATGAAATATACTGATTATATTACCTGTTTTATTGAACGACAATGAAATATACTGATTATATTACCTGTGTTATTGAATTACAATGAAATATACTGATTATATTACCTTTGATATTCAATGACACTGAATCATACTGATTATATTACCTGTGCTATTGAGTGACTCTAAAATATACTGATTATATTACCTGTGTTATTGAATGACACTGAATTATTCTGATTATATTACCAGTTGTTATTGAATGACACTGAATTATACTGATTATATTACCTGTGTTATTGAATGACACGTAATTATACTGATTATATTACTTGTGTTATTTAATGACATAATTATACTGATGATATTACCTGTGATATTGAATTATACATACTTATTCCGATTATCTTACTTGTGCTATTGAATGACACATAATTATACTGATTATTTTACCTGTGCTATTGCCATAAGTGTGATCATATTGTGGGATTTTAAAGAAATGACCAGATCTCTGATCCCATTTGGCACCGGGCTGATGATTTATGTACCCACACTGATAAGCATCTTCAAAATGGCAGGACACTGAATCAGCTGTAATACAGTAAAATAAGTCATATCATTATGTTATAAAGACATCTGTAATACAATCAGATATTGGAAAACATCTGAATTATTTTGTGTATGTCTTTAAGTGTTTGTGCGTGCGAGTGTGTAAACGTATACTTCTAGCTATGATAAAGTAGCAGACCTATCAGGTGATCCCCCTTCGATCATTGTTCTAAATGGGTTGCTATTTCTGTTTGTTCCTTCCTTGATCGGCGCTATGGACAACTACGATACAAATCGTTTAGTACCATTTGTTTATGGAAATATATGTTTCAAATATTCTTGATCATGGATAAAGAACCCATCATGACAGTTTTGCGTCATTATGAATTATGTGTAATTGGCAGACACAGAACAAGTCAAATATTGTTAATAAAGCCTGTATTATATTGTCTGTTTTTGTACGTGAACACACTTTGCAATGATAAACTACCCACTTGTTCTCATGTTACAAGGATTTCATTTCTCTATGTATATCCCATAATTTCAAAACAACAGTAGAATTAGAAAGTAATGGATTAACAAAAATATAGTGACAATTATGTACATTATTATCGGTATAAAGGGCCAAATGGTATTATTTTATTGCAAGTCTTGTACTGTATATTTTGTATTTAAGAGGCCACATTATTGTTTATTGTAAGCCTGTAAAAAGTTTGTATCGATCGATAATCATACTTACCAAAGGATGTGCAAATAATCAATGCAATCTTACAGAATCCTCTGAAAAAAAGAAAATTACAGAATAAAAAGATCTAGATGAAACTCTGTAACAAAATGTGAGTAAGTAAATGTGTTTGGTCAAGAATGCCATAACACAGTAAGCAACGTTCGCAAGGCTATATTTAAACTCACTGAAAAACAGTCAACGCTACATTATTACAATGAAAGCAAAATATAAAAACTATTGTAAATGAAGTACTTCAAGGTCTCAATAAAGCATGATGGTCATAGTGATTCAATATTTGTTTCTTACTCACCAAGGTTGCACAAGAAGATGGACGGTTCAAGGCCTTGATATTTCTGTGTAACTAAATTGGAATGCATTCCAAAAAAACTTGCTTGATGAAAGAAAATATAAAGGACTCACACTGATACTTGAAATCCTGGGACAATAGAGGTAACAGTATCTGACTGAGGGGTCAAAATTGTGCCATAACCGTCGGTGAATGATTTGTAATCGCTAGCTGCCCTGAAAAATGGTACATTCAATATTGTTAAAAAATGCAAAAACACATTAATTGTATTAGAGGTGATAATAAATCTGAGTTGTACAATATAAAGAAAGATCAGTGCTAGTCATGACTAAAACAAATGTTTGTACTATCCCGGCTATTGAGTTTATGTCCGTCTATTTGCTATATATAATGTGAAATAGCATAAATAAACAATGTTATCAGTGATTTTACCATTTTCATTCACTTTAATATATAAACGTATTTGCTTTCAAACCATGTGTCACAGAATAAGTGTATATGAAAAACATCTGGTTGACAAAGGTTTTATTTTAAGATTATTGCTTGTATAAATAAATGTTGATATAATGACCCATTTAATCTTTATCAATGTTATGCTTTTGACAATGATTGATCCGATCGATTCTACTCACCCTTGTCCTGATAAGGAACACAGCATGTCGGCTAAACGTTCATTCATGTTGTTATAGCAAACTGAGAGATAAGTCGCAAATTGAGAATGGTAGATCTTTGCGACGTAGTCTGCAACAATCACTGCAAAAAAAAAAACAAATCAGAGTCGTATTAAAAAACTGTATCGATGAATTGTCACATTATCTAGATGTTTATTCTGAATTCTTCCAACCGTAATCTTGTCATTTTAATTATTTCATTTATATACATTTTTACCGCCGTGTATTCGTCTGGAAGACCAAACATACTAACGATTTGTATGTATTATTTTTTAATATGAGTAGTAGTCGCTAGTCTGTCTTCATGTTGTATATGCGCCTATAAACATCTTGTCACATACATTTACTAACATAACTCCAAATTTATTGTGTACCTATAAAACATGTATGCCTCCAGTTGATATCCAAATTTATTGTGTACTTATAAAACATATATGCCTCCAGATGATATCCAAATTCATTGCGTATCTATAAAACATGTATGTCTCCAGATGATATCCAAAATTTATATGCACCTATAACACATATATGCTCCAGATGTTATCCAAATGTATTGCGTAATTATAAGACCTGTATGGAACTAGAAAGATAATATCCATATTCAATCATGTTATCATTTTCAACCTACAAATTGATTTCATATTAATCGTTAATCATTTCTAAACTTAATTTATAATTATTTAATAGAAGTAGTAGTTGAGAGTTTGTCTTGATTTTTTTATATGGGAATACAAACATCTTGCCGGACATTTACTAACATAAATCCAACGTTATTCTGCACTTATAAAACATGTATGCCTGCAGATGATATCCAAATTTATTGTGTATTAATACAACATGTATGCCTCACAATGATATACAAATTAATGTGTACGTATAAATTATGTATGCCTCCAAATGATATTCAAATTTAGTGTGTACCTATAAAACATGTAAGATTCAAGATGATATCTCAATATAATATGTACCTAAAAAACATGTATGCCCCTAGATGATATGCAAAAATGTAAACCCAGAAATGATCACATAATCCTGACCACCTTACTTGCAGTTATCTAACAGATCACCACTTCAATTGATCAACTAAATTAAATTAATACTGATTGCATAAAGATGATTTTATTGGGTTGATACATGTTATACTTTCTGGTGAAAACGTCTTATTTTTTAAACTAATAACTGATCCATATCAAAGAGCAGTTATTTAAAAACTTGTATATTGTGCTAGCTATATTCTTTATGTCTCATCATATCTGTAATGTTTGTAGTTTTAAGAGTTTTACTTGCCCTGAATATTCAGTCTGTATTAAGGTAATATCGAAAGTGCGTTTGAAGCGTATACGTACCCATTTTAGATATGTGGACATTTTTATTTGTGTCTGGTGTATGAGGTAATTTCCAATCGAAAAGACATGTACCTCAATTTAAAAGAATGTAATTGTTTTTGTTGTTGTTGTTGTTGTAGGGTTTTACGCCATTTCTGAGCACACGATAGGCTATACATGGTGGCCAGTAATAATGGCGTTGGAACAACAAGGGAAACCCCCCAGAAAGTACCGCTGACCCATGTTAAGCTACTGACAAATTTACTCACATACCCACATGGGCCGTATCTGAGAATCGAACTCAGACAGACCGAAGTGAGAAGGCAGTGATCCGTAATGGAGTGCGTTTTAGACCACTTGGCTACTTGGGGCCCCTAACATTGTAAATGAAAGTAAGATAATGTTTGTAAAAGAATGAAAGATCGCCTGATATTAAAAAATATGTGTTGCAATAGTCACCAGAAATATGCATCTGCATCCTAAATATAGCCCGATTTATCCGGTGATAGCACCTGTCAACACGGAAGTCACATTTTACAAGAAAAACATCGTTAACAATTGATATAATAACGAGGAATCTGACTATCACCAAGTTCCTGTCATGATTACAAATGGAAACTAAATGCCTTTTTCTAGGAGACACCGAGTCAGACAACATATGGCAACCTGGAAAAGTGTCCAACATTATTATCACCAGAGAATGCATCACTCCTGGCACGATAATTTTTTTAAGACCATCACTATAGTGACCGATCAAACATTTGCTGGAAATCCAGTAATTTTCTGTACAATTAGGCTTTTGTGATCAAATTATCAGATTGATATGTAATTGGGTGTATGCAAATGGTTAAATAAAGATGCAGAAGTTTTGAAATTTATTTAGTCTACAAAAAATCACATAAAAGATATTTTGTGAAACCAACATAATGTTAAGTCTATAACAGGCAGCTGGATTAATGGACAGGCAAATCAGTAAATTGTTTACATAATTAACAGTGAGTTCAGCTGACTTTGGAACCTAACTAACCCCTGTTAAATAACCAAATATCAATAGAGGTCACATTTCACACGGTTAAAGAGAAAACGTAATATATAATCTCGCATACAAATTTCAAAACGATGAAATTGCCACCTTGTCAGCTTGACTTAAGACAGATGTATGATAGTTTTATTAACATAATATCTTTATATTGTATGATCTATTCAAAAATGATATGCGCAATGACAAGTTAGAATAATTTGCGGACACATAAAACAAACAGACTGATTTATATATAAGTTATGACTTACCACAATCAAACTCATCTGTCTTGTCAGCACACTGTGGGATTCCATCACATCGTTGGGAAGCAGAAACACAGTCTTGGTTAGTACATTCAAATTCACTGGAGGAGCAGTTAGCTGCAAATGTATACCAGTAAATTGTATTGGACAGGTTGAGACTAACACTGACAATGAGAAGTAGAAAATAAATAAAAATGTGATCACAAATCAAGGTTAGTAAATTCAAATTCTGAGGTGGGGGGTGCAGTTACCTGAAAATAGATAATAGTAAAATTAATTTCACAGGACATCGGATGGTACAGCTGATTATTAAATTTGTGTTTGTTTTATTAGCTTGA